>SNQJ01S0021497.1:25400-79328 GCA_010110895.2 Picea sitchensis | reverse complement strand
TTGGAGAAACCATTTGAGAAGCACCATTCTTTAAGTGGTTGTAGGGTAACGTAAGTGTTCAGAGGTTCATGATTTAAGATACGAACAATCCAGACATTGATTAGATCTCCATTCCCCGGGGCCCAGGAGAGCTTGGCCTTGATAAGGGGAGCAACGTTTTTAAGGAAGCACCAGATCAGAGAACCTGGGAGGGAGGGGGTGGATCCATAAAAACAGCTAGGCCTGAAGGAATGGAAATATTTGTTTAGGAGAGCTAATTTCCACCAATCTGGGTTACCTATAATTAAACGCCAAGCTAGCTTAGCTCCCAGTAAGCTATTCATTATTGTTGGATCCTTGATGGCCAATCCTCCTTTATTGAGGGGTTGGCAAACTTGTTTCCAATTTATGAGGTGGAATGTTTTTGTATTCATATTACCGCCAGCCCAAAGGAAACTTCTTAGAGCTCTGGAGATTTTCTCCAGAATACCTTTCGGAGCTAGTAGGTCTGAACATTGAAAAATGGAAAGAGAAGAGAGGATTGATTTGATGAGAACAATTTTCCCTAAAAGATTGAGCCAACGACCTCCCCAATTTTGGATTCTTGTTGATATTTTCCCAATGATTTCTTGCCAGGATGGAGATCCATAAGAGCTGAGAAATATGGGCATTCCCAGATATTTGAAGTAGTTCCATGTAGTGATGATGGGGAAATCGAAGATTCTGGAAATTTGATCTTTTATATGCCCTGGAACATGCCATCCATATATCCTACATTTGGATATGTTCATTTTTCCGCCTGAGGCTGCGAGGAAGGAGCTGAGGACTTTCTGGAAGCGTTTGGCGATACAGATTGTGGTCGATCCCAATATAAGGGTATCATCTGTGAATTGAGAGTGATTTATTTATTTTACCCCTCTCTCTATGAGTAAGCCAGGGAGATTACCCTTTCTTCATTCTTCTACCAATTTGCGACTGAGAAAAGGAGAGAGGGGACAACCTTGGCAAAGGCCTTTGCTGGCCTTGAAAAAATTCGAGGGGCGCCCGTTGAGGAGAGGTGAAACCCAAGGCACGTTGATGCAAGATCTCATCCAATTGATGAAATCTTCTAAGAAACCATATGCTTTGAGGACTGAAAAAAGGAAACTATGCTTGACCCGATCAAAAGAATTTTCCATGTCGATTTTGACAACCATACCTAGAGCTTTAGATTTATTGCAAGAGTGGATGGCTTCCTGGACTAGCACAATGTTGTTTGTTATCTGCTTGTCCTTTAGAAAACCACTCTGATTTTTTGAAATGAACTTTGTAAGCAGGGGAATGAGTCGGGTTGAGATGATCTTGGTGAGAATTTTGTATGAAGAGTTACAGAGGGAGATAGGTCGAAAGCGAGAGAAATTGGAAGGATTGGACTCTTTGGGGATAAGGGCTAGAAAGGTGGAATTAGTTGTTCCTCTTACTTTTTGTTTGTGTAAGGTATAGTTTAGAATTTTCTTCAAGTCTCGTTTGATGATGTCTCAGAAGGAGCGGTAAAATCTGATTGGAAAACCGTCAGGTCCATAAGCTTTATCAGGATCCAAGCTCCAAACTGCTTTGATTATTTATTCCTTTGTTATGTCCTGGACTAGTTGATTATTGTCAAGCTCTGAGACTATATTTGGGATGTTATCAAGCATGTCGATAACATCTGTATTTGTTGCTTCCCTAATTGGTTGTTGATAGAGATTGTTGAAATGTCGAAAATCCTCTTCTTTAACTTGATCAAAAAAATCAGTTTGTTACCTTGTACTTGAGGTAATGGAGGTAACTGTGTTTTTTTATCTCTGAAATTGATCTTGCTTGTGGAAAAAAGAGGTGTTTGAGTCCCCCGCTTTTATCCAGAGACTTACGTATTTCAATCGCCAGTGTTCTTCTTCTGTGCGTAAGGTGTGTTGAAGATGTTGTTGTGCATCTTTTTCTTGGTTCAACAACCTTTCTGTAACCATTTATGTTTCGATTTGTTGTTGTATTCTCCTAAGATGCTCTATTTTTTCTTGCTTTTCTTGCTGGGGGGGAATGAACGAGTTTTTCACCCATTCTTTGAGTGATAATTTTGTTGCTTTGAGTTTGTTTTCCCAGACGAAGTTCGGGGAGCCAGAGAAGGGAGTGGTCCACGAATTTGAGACTAAAGAAGGGATGGTTGGGTTGTCCAACCAAAGTTGATTAAACCAGAAGGGGAGGGGGGCAAAGTTTTGAGGAGAAAGGAAGGAGAGGGTGATAGGTTTATGATCTGAGACAACAAAGGGGAGAATTAGAGAAAAAATAACAAAGGGGGAGAGGAGAAATTTTCTACTGATAATAAATTGGTCAAGGTGGGATGATATATGGTTAAGGCCAACATGTCTATTGTTCCAGGTATAATTTCCTTTTGATGGTTTGATGTCTTGCATATCCCAATCTGAAATGAGGTCGGTGAGATTTTCTGAGAAAGGATCTCTGACTTGACTTCCTCCTTTTTTTCCCCAGGACTGAGGTGGGTGTTGAAGTCACCCCCGATTATGCAAGAGGAGGGATCTACGGAGTTTCTAAGTTTTGAAAGGGAATTCCAAGTGGCCATTTTGTCTTTATAAGAGTTTGGCATGTAAATGTTGACCACATAAATGATACTATTATTGTCCTTGTTTTTTAGAACTTTTAGGACCCAGCTTTGAGTTTCAAATATTACCTCAAAAGTCCATATTTTCTCGTTCCAAAGAGTTGCGATGCCACCAGAGGCTCCATGAGAGATAACTGTCGCCCCGCCCATAGTGTTGTATACTTTTTTTGTTGCTTCCAGAAGAGATGAAGAGTCCATTTTGGTTTCCTGAAGGAGAACAACTAAGGGGTTGACCATTTTTCTCAGGTATTTTAGCACTTCATCTTTAGATTTGTTGTTGAAGCCCCTGCGGTTCCAAGAGAGAAAAATCATTAGAGGGGGGTGGAGGAGGCTCGAATGCCATAAGTCGAGTGGTCCATTCCTTTGGTTCATGCTTTCCTTGTTGATGTGTATATAGTGTTTTATATGGTTTGTTGTTTTCCTTGGGCCTTTTCTTTTGTGGTTGCCTCCTCTCTGAATTCCTTGTTCGTTCACCACCCCGATTTCCTTGGCTTCTCTGGTGGGATTTATCCTTCTTCTTTTTCTTGAGTATGTTGAGTGTGCGAGTGAGGAGCTACATTTCCTTGCTATGAAGATCCTTCTGATCCCTCCATGGAGGGGTCATCTTCATTTGACTCGTCGACAATGTTGATGTGGGGCAGAGGGAGGAGAAGGGTTCAAGACTAAGACTGGGGGTGGATCTTGCTTTGAAGAAGATTCTTCGAGCGGGTCAAAGGGGTTATGAGAAAGGGGAGGAGGGGGGTTGGGGAGAAAAGAGGGGGATTTTTGGGAGGGGATTTTAGAGTGGGGTTTTGTCGCAAGGGTTCAGGGTTGGGCGAGGGACCTGAGGGCCCTAGACGAGATCCGTTGTTTTTGTTGTTGGAGGCTTTTTTCTGAACCTGCTGCCATCCGTCTTCCTGTGGTGATGCATCGACTTCTGAGGGTTTCTTGTTTCTGGGGCAGTTCTTTGCAAAGTGTCTGTATTCATGACATAATTTGCATTTAAACGAGAGTTTCTCATAATCTAGTTTTTGGATGTGGATCCAGTCATCCAACTTTAGTTTGATTACTTCCGGAAGCCCTTTTTCTAAGTCTACTTCCACACAGATTATGGCGCAGGAATAAAGACTAGATCTAGGGTTTTCCCTATTAATGTATTTTCCAAAGGTATCTCCTATGCTTTTCAGAACTTCATCGCCCCAGTATTGGAAAGGCAAGTGGGGAAGTCTTACCCACACTGGTACTGCAGAGGGGATGTCATTTTCTGGGTTGAAATCTGGCATCCATTTGTTTAAGTATAACCCTCTTGGCCCAAAGAAATAGGGGTCATTTCTGAAAATGAGATCTCTATCTGATTTAAGCTCAAAATAAAATATATAAAATCCCTTACCACAGAAGAAGTGATTCATGCGTCCTTGGACCAGGGGGTGCCAGTTYTGCKCAATCCAAAKATCTATCTGCCAAGGTGAGGGTCATAAACCCATGAACTATCTGACAAGCACTCTCGAGGTGAAAGAGAGAGATTTTCTCCTCGCAGAGGTGCTAGGGATTGAAACTTTTGGGATCTGATCCAATTTCTTTACAAACTGGGAGTAGTTGGTAACTGTGTTTTTTTTCTCTGAAATTGAGCTTGCTTGTGGAAAAAAGAGGTGTTTGAGTCCCTCGCTTTTATCCAGAGACTTATGCATTGCAATCGCCAGTGTTCTTCTTCTCTGCATAAGGTGTGTTGAATATGTCGTTGTGCATCTTTTTCTTGGTTCAACAACCTTTATGTAACCATTTCTGTTTCGATTTGTTGTTGTATTCTCCTGAGCTTCTCTATTTTTTCTTGCTTTTCTTGCTGGGGGGGAATGAACGAGTTTTTCACCCATTCTTTGAGTGATAATTTTACTGCTTTGAGTTTGCTTTCCCAGATGAAGTTCGGGGAGCCAAAGAAGGGAGTGGTCCACGCATTTGAGACTAAAGAAGGGATGGCTAGGTTGTCCAACCAAAGTTGATTAAACCAGAAGGGGAGGAGGCCAAAGTTTTGAGGAGAAAGGAAGGAGAGGGTGATAGGTTTATGATCTGAGACAACAAAGGGGAGAATTAGAGAGGAAATAACAAAGGGGGAGAGGAGAAATTTGCTACTGATAATAAATCGGTCAAGGCGGGATGATATATGGTTAAGGCCAACACATCTATTGTTCCAGATATAATTTCCTTTTGATGGTTTGATGTCTTGCATATCCCAATCTGAAATGAGGTCGGTGAGATTTTCTGAGAAAGGATCTCTGACTTTACTTCCTCCTTTTTTTTCCCCAGGACTGAGGTGGGTGTTGAAGTCACCCCCGATTATGCAAGAGGAGGGATCTACGTAGTTTCTGAGTTCTGAAAGGGAATTCCAAGTGGCCATTTTGTCTTTATAAGAGTTTGGCATGTAAACGTGGACCACATAAATGATACTATTATTGTCCTTGTTTTTTAGAACTTTTAGGACCCATCTTTGAGTTTCAAATATTACCTCAAAAGTCCAGATTTTCTCGTTCCAAAGAGTTGCGATGCCGCCAGAGGCTCCATGAGAGATAACAGTCGCCCCGCCCATAGTGTTGTATACTTTTTGTGTTGCTTCCAGAAGAGATGAAGAGTCCATTTTGGTTTCCTGAAGGAGAACAACTAAGGGGTTGACCATTTTTCTTAGGTATTTTAGCGCTTCGGCTTTAGATTTGTTGTTGAAGCCCCTGCTGTTCCAAGAGAGAAAAATCATTAGAGGGGGGTGGAGGAGGCTTGACTGCCATAAGTCGAGTGGTCCATTCCTTTGGTTCATGATTTTCTTGTTGATGTGTATATAGTGTTTTCTATGGTTTGTTGTTTTCCTTGGGCCTTTTCTTTTGTGGTTGCTTCCTCTCTGAATTCCTTGTTCGTTCACCACCCTGATTTCCTTGGCTTCTCTGGTGGGATTTCTCCTTCTTCTTTTTCTTGAGTATGTTGAGTGTGCGAGTGAGGAGCTGCATTTCCTTGCTGTGAAGATCCTTCCGATCCCTCCATGGAGGGGTCATCTTCATTTGACTCGTCGACAATGTTGATGTGGGGCAGAGGGAGGAGGGGGGTTCAAGACTAAGACTGGGGGTGGATCTTTCTTTGAAGAAGATTCTCTGAGCAGGTCAAAGGGGTTATGAGAAAGGAAAGGAGGGGGGTTGGGGAGAAAAGAGGGGGATTTTTTGGAGGGGATTTCAGAGTGGGGTTTTGTCATGAGGGTTCAGGGTTGGGAGAGGGACTTGAGGGCCCTGGACGAGATCCGTTGTTTTTGCCGCTGGAGGCTTTTTTCCGAACTGGCTGCCATCCGTCTTCCTGTGGTGATGCATCGACTTCTGAGGGTTTCTTGTTTCTGGGGCAGTTCTTTGCAAAGTGTCTGTATTCATGACATAATTTTCATTTAAACGGGATTTGCTCATAATCTAGTTTTTGGATGTGGATCTAGTCATCCAACTTTAGTTTGATTACTTCCGGATGCCCTTTTTCTAAGTCTACTTCCACACAGATTATGGTGCGGGAATAAAGACTAGATCTGGGGTTTTCCCTGTTAATGTATTTTCCAAAGGTATCTCCTATGCTTTTTAGAACTTCATCACCCCAGTATTGGAAAGGCAAGTGGGGAAGTCTTACCCACACTGGTACTGCAGAGGGGATGTCATTTTCTGAGTCGAAATCTGGCGTCCATTTGTTTAAGTATAACCCTCTTGACCCAAAGAAATAGGGGTCGTTTCTGCAAATGAGATCTCTATCTAATTTAAGCTCAAAATAAAATATATAAAATCCCTTACCATAGAAGAAGTGATCCATGCGTCCTTGGACCAGGGGGTGCCAGTTCCACTCAATCCAAAGATCTATCTGCCAAGGTGAGGGTCATAAACCCATGAACTGTCTGACAAGCGCTCTGGAGGTGAAAGAGAGAGATTTTCTCCTTGCAGAGGTGCTGGGGATTGAAACTTCTGGGATCTGATCCAATTTCGTTACAAACTGGGAGTAGCTGGATCGCGACGGGGGGGGGACAGAGCGAGCCCACTAGAGCCTTGAAGGCTATGACCTCATCGAGAAAATCTGGGGGAGGATCCAGATCCGAAACCGCAGAGGCCATAGGGGCCGAGGGCTGAGTGATGACCTAGGGTTGCAGAGTCGCAACGTTTTATCTAGTGCAACCTGTTTATGTTAATGTTAGTTTTTAGGTGGTTAACTGCGACAACCAACCTAGAGTTTTAAATTTGGAGGACATGGGAGTGGGATTTGATCCAATTATGTGTGCACGGGTCACGATATTATTTAATATAATATCTCTGGGTGAAACCACACATTCAACCACTACCTCAAGGTGCCCCCATGGCTCCAAGTTAGGCCCTCACGGGAATTGAACCTTGCTCAACGGTGAAAAACTCATTGCTTTTCACCATTGGATCCAACCCCTTTCGGCTATGATTTATATTGTTACAAATAAGAAAGGTGTAATCCGTTGGATAACACATTAATGTAATCATTATATCAAAATGCAATAATAAAAATATAAAAAGCAATATCTTATAAAAAAATATTTGATTTTGAGATGATTAATTGAAAATTTGTAAAAAAAAAACAATTAATTAAAATATTTACATATTGGTGCACTATATTGTTTTGAACTTGCTAAACAATGTGTTTTTATGAGTTATATGCACTAGTGTCTATTAATTACAATGAAGCATCGATGCTAAAAATTGTGAAAAAAACATCATTGCTTTCAACAACAAAATGTACAATTATATTTACCGTTTCAAAATATTACAGTGCACATGATCACAATACACACCAGTGCTTTACATATAATATATGCAGAGGTTCTTTACATATAATATATGCATCAGTGCTTAGTAACAAAGAATGATGACATCTCACCTCAAATGTTCAAGATTTCACCTCCCTCCAGTGCACATGGTAATACAAGCACAAGTGCGTACAAATTATACAAGCACTCATCTACCATAAAACAAAAAGAACGACCTTGTGCATAGTATTTATACGATCAGCAATGTTGTATGCAACAAGCAATACGAACTCGTGCATACAAAAACAAAAAAAACACCGGTGTTGCATACAAGAAAAAAGACGGAACCAATGCATAATAATTATAAGAGCATTGATGCTTTTTAGGTTTATGTACACACCAGTGCAGTTTACTTAACAACGCACCAATGTGTTTTACCAATATAAGAACTGACAAAAAAACCTCTACTAAAATCTTTGCCCACCCATTTTTTTTAGTTATATGGAACATTAGTTAAAACCTTCGCTAAAACCTCTGCTACGAATATCGAAGGTTGTAGTGGAGGGTTTTTTGAAAATTTTGACCAATCTTGTAACACTAAAAACCTCCACTATAAGGTGTTTTCCTTGTAGTGACTATTACAAAAATTTTGGGAATTTTAGAGTAGTGAAGGAAATCATGAACTTGTAGAGGTATTCATACCAACCTAGGATGACGTGGACGACACTAAATTTTGTGAGAAGTTCCCTCTATAGCATATACAAGCCAAAAAAAGTAGAATGTGAGCAAAGTACATTGCACTTGTAATCCTAAGTAAATCATGAGAGCCAATTTCAATGGACTTCCTTAAAAAGTTGTTGAAAACAACAAGGAAAAATGATTATCTAATGATAGTTGTGGACCTCTTCAACAAAATGGTCATGATAATACCTTTTAGAAAGATGGCTTCAATATAACAAGTAATACATTTCTTCATTTCTTAGTATGATCATGACAATACATTTCTTACCTTTTAGAAAGATGGCTTCAATATAACAAGTAATACATTTCTTCATTTCTTAGTATGATCATGACAATACATTTCTTAGTTACTTTTAGTAGGTCTTGTTGTTGGGATTAATGGACACTAAGTTTTTTTATAATTAAGTTGTTTATTGAGTTGTGGTTTAATAATTAAGATTGGGCAATAAGATTCAAATGCAAAGGATAGGTGAGATGGGGTAGTGAAATTCAAATCCAAAGAATAATTCCAAAGAATAATGGGATTTTATAAACAACTCTAATTTAATAAAAAAAATTTATCAAAACTAAATTATTTTGAAGTTTTAATAGTTGAGAGTGGTGTTCAAATATAAGGTACAAATGTATATAATGTAACAAAAATATATATTGTTATAAAATTAGGTGGTCGTGGTTTAATAATTTAATTATGTTATATTATTCAAATTTAGTATAGTTTTTTTTCTAGTAGAAAATGTCTTAATATATATTTAATATATGTTGTTCTCAAAAGAGATACATGTGTTCAAAATACAGTGCCAACTAGTGGTCTTCAACGAAGGATAATTCAAATTTAGTATACTTAATATATCAATTTAATATACTTTCTTTTTTTGTTTGCTAGTTTGTCGCCCGTCAAAATCACTTTGGATTTTTTGTCTCCGCACATTTCTAACGATGACTTTATTGGATTTTTTGTCCCCGCGTATTTCATCACGGAGTGCCTTAACAATGCACTCTGTCACCCACTGTCCTACACATAGGGGACATCAATTTAATATACTTAATATATCAATGTGTATGAAATTTGTTAAACACCAATAATTTAAAAAAATATATCATTAATTTAATAAAAATGATCATTAATATTAAATCTGAACACTATCTTAATTCCATTTAAATTCAAAAACTTGAACTTTTATACTTACCTTAATTATCAAAACTAAGAACACTATCTTAATCCCATTTAAATTCAAAAAATTCAACTTTTATACTGACTTTAATTATCAAAACTAAAACTTAACGTTAATGTAGATATTAAACATTAATTCAATAAAAATAATAAATACCAGTAATTATTTTGACCAAATTTAACTACCGCAGGTTTGGCATGTGGTAAAATGGGAGAAAGTTATTACTAAGTTGGGTCACCGCCACCTTTCTTATGGAGATATAACAAAATTCCGACCATTTAATGCAGCCTCCTCGGGGCTTGCAAGCGTAATCCCATGATCTACGTAGACTATTTATTAATTTAATCTTGTAGGGTGGCTTCGCACACTTCACGTAGTCGTTGTAAAGAAACTGCAGCCAACCGATCGGGCTGTTTTTGAGGAAAATTCGTGCCGTATATGGGAGAATTCCGATGTTTTATTGGGTGTAATGCCGCTTGAATCCATGGAGTCCATGTTCTGTAATTAATGGCAGTATTGTAATTAATGGCAGTATTGAAGGGCCGATTGTGGTGTTCACAGTGGGTATATAGCAGTCTAAGATCAGAGAATTGTGAAGAGAATGGTGCATTCCAAGTTTCCAGGCAGAATAGAGTGTAGTATGGAAGATGGTGTATATACAGTCGGTATATGAGGAGAATATAGTTTATGGTGATAGTTGAGAACTATAAGTTTCTGTTGTTAAAGGAGGGCAATGCATGGAGGCCTTCTGATGAAGTGGTGTTTGTGAAAACTGATCAGTGTTGTGATATGCCAGGTGGGTATATTCAATGAGTATGTGTTAAGACTGTGGAAGTGAAGAAATGTCGTTGGTGCAGCAGTGATGCATAGAATATTTGGGATGGAGATGGAGAAGCTTGATGAATTGGGTATTGGTCGCAGACAGTGAAACTGCTGATCCTGCTGTTTGTAACGTGGAAGGTGGTATATACAGCGAGTATATATCGGAGTGCCTGAGAAAAAGAGCAGAAAGAAGATAGACAAACCTGAGATTGGAATGATGGGTTTGAAGGGTAAAAATAAGGTGTGTTGGATTACTCAATTTCTGTTTTTTGTTATTTGTATTTGTTTTCCAGAGTTTGTATTTAGCAATGAAGTGCCTGAGGAGGTCCGTGCCCTATTGGCACTTAAATCAGGCCTTACAGACAGCTTAGGCAAACTGTCAGACTGGAAATATGCAGTCAATGGTACGTCTGTGTCTCCTTGTTCATGGAGTGGAATCACATGTAACAATGAGTCTAGGGTGGTTGCACTGGATCTGTCAAGCAAAAACCTCACTGGCACAGTAGCACAAGAAGTCGAGTTTCTTACCCACATTTTGAGCTTCAATATCACTCACAACCAGTTTTGTGGGCCATTGCCAGAAGTCATTTTCAGGCTTTCCAGTCTGAGAAGCCTTGACATCAGCTATAATTTTTTCAATGGGTCCATACCTGGGGGGGTTTCAGGGTTGAAAAACCTTGTGGACTTCAATGCTTACTGCAACGATTTTACCGGGGCCCTTCCATGGGAGTTTGCCGAGCTCGGTAATCTGCAGAGGCTGAACCTTGCTGGGAGTTACTTCAATGGAAGCATTCCCAGCCAGTACGGTGAATTGTCCAGACTGGAGTACCTGAGTTTGGCAGGTAATGTGATCAGTGGTTCAATCCCTGCAGAACTTGGGAAGTTGCAGGAGCTCAGGCATTTGGAGCTTGGGTCCAATATTTACACGGGTGGGATTCCATGGCAATTGGGTTACATGTCAAAGCTGGTGTTTATGCATATTGCAAATGCTAATTTAACAGGGCCCTTGCCTGTGGAATTGAGCAAGTTAAAGAGGCTAAATACAATGATTCTGTACAATAACAAGCTTACTGGATTCATCCCATGGCAGTTGAGCAGTATTGCAAGCATGGAGCGATTGGATTTGTCGGTTAACATGCTCACTGGACCGATTCCTAAAGAGCTTTCGATGCTCAGAAGGCTCAGATTACTGAACCTGATGAGCAATAAACTCAGGGGAGACATCCCTAAGGGAATTGCTGATCTGCCTAGACTGCAACTTTTGTATATCTGGAACAATTCCCTCACAGGAAGCATTCCTGAGCAGTTGGGTAGAAATTCTAGGCTAGTAGAATTTGATGCATCTACTAATCAATTAACGGGACCGATCCCCTCTGATCTGTGTGCAGGCAACAAGTTAGAAAGGCTTATCCTCTTTTCTAACCAATTAACTGGAGAAATCCCTCACGGTCTTACAAATTGTGCCCCTCTGTATAGGGTCCGGATGGCTCATAACAATCTTAGCGGCCACATTCCTTTGGGCTTTGGAAAGCTTCAAAACCTAAATTACATGGAGTTCCCATGGAACAATTTTAGTGGGCCTTTTCCTTCTGATCTCTTAAATTCACCTAGTTTGCAACTCCTTAATGTTTCTCATAATTCTCTCCAAGGCAGCCTCCCTCCAAATATCTGGTCTTCTCCGAGCCTGCAAATATTTTCAGCAGCTTTCTCAAATTTATCAGGCAAGCTTCCCTCCTTTGAACATTGTAATTCTGTATACAATATTGAACTTCAGGGAAATAGCTTTTCGGGTAGTATTCCCAAAGACATTGTCAATTGCCAAAAGCTCTTGACCATTTCCTTGAGCCAAAATGAGTTGACTGGGGTGATCCCTCCTGAGCTAGCAAGTCTTCCCAGCATCACTAACATTGATCTGTCTCATAATACCCTCACTGGCATGATTCCCCTAAAATTTCAGACTTGCACTACCTTAGAGTCCTTTAATGTCTCCTTCAATCATCTCGTTGGTCCTATTCCTTCAGATGGCCTTTTCAGAAACGTCACTGCCACCGTTTTCGTGGGAAACCAAGGCCTCTGCGGTGGAGTCCTGACAGAGTCTCCTTGCATGAATTCAAATGGCCTAAACCATTCCTCATATTACTCTCCAGTCACTAAGAAAACTGATCCGATTTGGATAATTGTAATGGTGATTGTTCTAGTAATAGCCATTCTCGTACTTGTCGTGATATGCTTCCACAAGCACTATATTTTTATTTGCTATGTTTCTTGCAAGGGATGCGTGACAGAAGAGCACCCGGAAAACCCATGGAAGATGACCTCATTCCAGCGTCTCAGCTTCACAATAGAAGATGTTTTGGAGAGCTTGACGCCTGCTAACATGATTGGAATTGGAGCATCTGGTACAGTTTACAGGGCTGAAATGCCGGGAGGTCAAGTCATAGCTGTGAAGAAGCTATGGCGGGTTGAGAAAGAGAGAGGGAAACGAAGGAAGGGGGTATTAGCAGAGGTAGAAGTCCTGGGAAATGTTAAGCACAGGAACATAGTTAAATTGTTGGGTTGTTGTTCCAACAATGAGGAGACTCTTCTTCTCTATGAATACATGCCTAATGGAAGTTTGGCTAACCTCTTGCATGGGAGAAAGGAAGAGAACATGCTCACTGAGTGGACGACGAGGTACAATATTGCAGTTGGAGTGGCTCAGGGCTTATGCTATCTTCATCAAGATTGCTGTCCTGCCATTGTACACAGAGATGTTAAGCCTAGCAATATATTGCTTGATTCTGACATGACTGCAAGGGTTGCAGATTTCGGAGTTGCAAAGCTTATTCGAACTGATTCAGAGGCCATGTCTACTGTCGCTGGCTCCTATGGGTACATTGCTCCAGGTAAAGTAGTTTCCAACTTCAGAACTAGGAATTGTCTTGTATTTTAAGATGGCACCAATTTTATTTTCAGAAACCATCTGCATTCTAACATCTTAGGTTATATAGCTTGTTCTTGAATGATACTCCTGAGTCCTTCAATCCGTTTTATGATAACATGATTGTCTCTAATGTGAACAATTTACTTTCACCAATTTAATTGGACACAAAGTGTGTTTGGATGGTCTAAAGTGCATTTTGCTTTCAGTTTCATGATTGAAGTTTACTGTGGAAACAATCTAGGAATGCAAAAGAAGAATCTCATTTTGCATTGTTTTTTATAAATCTCTAAAGCATTAGGATTCATAAGTATTTGTTTAGAATACAAAAGCAAAAGGAAATCAGTTTTAGCTACTCTTTGGATATAAAGAAGGGATTCGGGAATATGAAAATTCTCAGATTCGAAAACCTCATGGAAAAGCTCTTATTATTTTCATGTATTCATAAGTTTGTTTGTTGTATCAGATTCTCAGATTTTGAGTGCTTGATGAGCATGGAGGTTATGTTTTAGCCTAGCCTATCTCAAAATCATAAATTTGCTATATGGTAGCATTTATTGTACCATTTCATTATTTGAGGATGGTGGCAATCTACAAAGTTCATCAAACTTACAGTCATGTCAAATCAGATTTTCATGAGGAGTTGATGCATCTTTTGGATTTGTGCAGAATATGCCTACACACTTCAAGTCTTTGAGAAAAGTGACATATATAGCTTTGGGGTGGTCCTCTTAGAGCTCTTGACTGGAAGAAAGCCAATGGATCCAGATTTTGGAGAAGGTTGCAACATTGTGGACTGGGTCAAGGAAAAAGTTCAGACCAAGGAAGGGATGGAAGAGATCTTAGATCAAAGTGTTGGAGTTTCAAGTTCCTCAGTCAAGGAAGAGATGATCCTAGTCGTCAAAGTGGCTCTCCTCTGCACTAGTAGGTCTCCAATCGACCGGCCATCGATGCGAGATGTTGTTACAATGCTATTCGAAGCCCAACCCAAAAGCAAAGCAGCCCAATCTTTGCAACAACAGAGATCCATTTATTCATCTCAGTCAAACAGTCCATCACCCTTGTCTGAGGAAGGAAGCCAACATTAAATATGTTTGGATTCAAGTAAAAGTTGTTGGGTATGTTGGTGTTATGATCTTTTTGGTGAGGATACACATATTTATTCTTGAATTTTGCAAACGATTACTATTTCCTGTTTATTTTGTAAGACCTTTTGCAATACCTGCTACCATGCAAATAGCAGTGTTCCTGCTTATTTTATAAGACCTTTTGCAGTACCTGCAACTTGCTATTTGCAATTTGCAGATCTTGAGACATTCAGTAATTTTGTTATTGATTGATTGCTATATCTAGGTTGGTGTTTTTGTGAATCAATGCACTTCAATCATTTTGGTGTATTTTGATCAACGACTAGAAGGATTGTTTGGTTAAATTATGATTAATGCAATATGGTGCTGAATCAGTTTATCCATGTTCTAGTTTCCTAATTTAGCTTTATGCCATGTGTACACTTTTTGCTTTTCAAGATTTTGTTTATTCCCTCACTAATGTGTTTAATGGATCTTAAATATATGTAATTTTTTACTTTGTAATGCATTTTGAATTTAATCTTACTAAACCATTTTAGGGTTTTCCATTAATATTATTAATCTTATGCGGTTTTCTCTTTTTCTTTGATCCAGTTTTAATAACTTATTTAATGACACATTTTAAGAGTCCGAGATTCTCAATTTAGTGGAATTTTCTTTCTAACCTTTTGTTTTCATATTATAATATAATAAGTTTTTTTAATTCCCCCATTAGTAGAGGTGTTTTGTATGGATTTTAAATATTTGTAATTTTTTTAAATATATTTTTATTGAAGTATTTTATGGATTTTTTTTGTTTGTTAGTTTGTTTTGATCTGTTGAACTAGTTTGTGGTTGAGAAATTGGGATTCAGGGGCATCTAAGTTGTCAAAATCATCCGGGGATCCATCCTGCCTGAGCCACACCAACCTTTAACATGACTGAATTTTTTGTCCCCCAAGTTACAGGTGACTTTAACATCAGGGAGTGCCTTAATCTAATTATTAGTACCATTTATAATAGTAAATCTTCCAGCTAGTATGTGTCAGTCATTCATAAACATTTTCAAAAATAAAGTCAAACAAATAATTGATTATAGTTATGGGGACTTTCTCACAAACATTTTAATTTGAGAACGTGGATGTCTAATAAACATTGATTTTATGAACATTTCCTCTATAACATCCATTTCCAAAAAGAAGTATTATGAGGTCTTATGGCTTATCAAACAATAAGGGTTACTAAATTTTCTCCCCTCTCATAATAATAAATCTTCAAGCTAGTATGTGTAGTATGTGTGTGTATCCATGAGCATTTCCAAAAATAAAGTCAAACAAATTGTTAATATTGCAAAAAAAAGTTAACAATTTGTTTTAAAAATATAAATGTTCACATCCATTTATCAAATAAGAAGGAATAAGAAGTGTTATGATTCATCAAACAATAAGGGTTGTATATCTAATTATGTGTCTAGCATCCATGAGCATTTCCAAAACTAAAATCAAACAAATGGTTGATATTAGTTATGAGGACTTTTGGATGTCTAATAAACACAGACACCGAGTTTTGTGAACATTTCCTCTATAACATTTATTTCAAAAAATAAAGTTAAATAAATGGTTAATATTGTAAAAAAAGATTAATATCTTGTTTTAAAAAATATAAATGTTCAAATAAATTTATCAAATAAACATCTACTTATCATATTACATATAATAATAAATCTTGCATTCATGAGAATTTCCAAAAATAAAAGCAAACAAATGGTTAATATTGATTAATATTTTAAAAAGGGTTAATAACTTGTTTTAAAAATATAAATGTTCACATCAAGAGGTGTTATGACTCATAAACAATAAGGGTTAGTTGATTTTCTTCCTTTTAAAAGGTGTTAAACATTTAATTACAACTTATAAATAAATCTTCCAACTAGTATGTGTCTTGCATCCAACATTTTCAAAAATAAAGTCAAACAAATGGTTGATATTAGTTATGATGATCTTCTCACAAACTTATTAATTTGAGAACGTGGGTGTCTAATAAACACCGAGTTTTATAAGCATTTCCTCTATAACATCAATTTCCAAAAATAAAGTCAAACAAATGGTTGATGTTAGTTATATGGACCTTCTGGTAAACTTTTTCAATTTGATCACTTTACTTGACAACAAGGACATTTAATAAACACAAAACATTATGTGTAAGCTTTGGACAAGGGACCCCGTGACCTTAGGGATTTGACTGTTAAAATCTACAGAAGTATAGATACCCTACCTCCTCTGAATTTGAACTCTTGATCTCCAAAGAAAAAACACATATTCTTACCATTAATAAATGAACAAACTCAATTTTATTTTTTTTATCAAGCTTCATTTATTCATTTTTTTTTAAATTTTGATGATATCGATTGTTTTAAAATGATTCAAAACTCATAAAAACAAAATTCCAAGATTAAAATTCTTATCAATCACTTAAAACTATAATTTTTAATAAAATTCCCATTAAATTTAAAAAATAATTTAAATTTGTCCCATACTTAAATTACTCCATTCATTCATAAAATAATATAAAAAACCAATGTTTAACTTTTTCATCAATTCAAAATAAAAATAAAAGATAAAATAAACAAATTTGAAAAAAAAAAAAAAAAATCTTTGTTTTATGAAACTGTTGGTATGCAATACCAATGTATACATTACACAATCCAAATGAAAAGTTTCTAAAGTTGTGATCCAAGTACGCAAAATTTAAAAAGAGTCTAAACCTTAATCTTATAGGGATTCCAGCAAAACCTTAATCTTAGGGATTCCAGCGCGAAAATTTAAAAAGAGTCAAAACCCTAACCTTTTATCAAAATCCAAATCTAACGGGGTTGATACCAATAATATTAATTTTTTAAATAAAAAACATAAATACTTAATAAATATAAAATTATTTTTAAACTCTAACTTGAAAATATAAATACTTAATAAATATAAAATTATTTTTAAACTCTAACTTAAATTTTGTAAGTTAAAACTTTTTTTATCAAAATCCAAATCAACGTGATTGATATCAATAATACTAATCTTTTAAATAAAAGAAAAATAACTACTTAATGAATATAAAATTATTTTGAAACTCTAACCTCAACTTTGTAAGTTAAAAAACACTTTTATTTCAATCGGATATTGATTTTAAAAAGATGAGTCAAATTGATAAGCCCTTTTTAAAAAAACACATTTATTTCAATAGGGTATGATTTTAATTACTATAAAAGATAATTCAAATTGATAAGCCCTTGTATAAAATAAGATTGAGTTACAACTTTATATGCTCGCAAATAAGATTGAGTTACAACTTTATATGCTCAGGATGTTGAGTAATTATCATTTCTTTTTAAAGTAAAAATATATATTTTTTTAAAACAAGGTTTGGTTTTCTATTTATATCTTAACAAATTGTATAGAGATAAAAATATGGCCACGAGATAAGTCATATGTTTATGTAGAACCAATGAACCTATTGGCTTTCCTATAGGGAAACCAAGCCTGTTACCAAAAAAGAATATGTCTATAAGAGTAATTATCCTCTATCTTGCTTAAAACTTCTAGACCATGATTACTAAAGATTGTTGAAATTGCTAACAGACCCATACAAAGAAAAGTAAAAACTATGACTTACTATCAATCATCGAGAGCAAGAACCTAGGGCACCTGTAAAAATTATGGCTTGACTATCAATCATCGAGAGCAAGAATCTAGGGTGCCTCCATAGGTTGAGTCGCATCTTATTGAGGCAGGGGATGAGTAGGCCTAGCAGATGAGGAAGCTCCTTTGTCACCAACTATTTGAAAGACTCCTTCATGCTTTTTAACCAACTAGGAGGTCATTGTGATGAGTAGACTATCTTGACTCTCCAGTGCATCCATTCTATGAGAGATCTTCCTGAGTTTGCCTTCCTGCAACTTCATACTCTGGGCCATCAGGGTTTTAACATGCCAATAGAGTTCTACAGTCATGTGAAATTTTGAATCCATGTTCTTGGTGCAACCCAGGTCAAGAATAACCTTTCCCACAAGCCTATCAACATCTTTGTCCTCAGTGCGAGCCCAAACAAACCTCACCTTCTCCTCCAAAATGGTTATGGAATCCTACCTCAACTGCTCAACTTTAGAGTGGTAGTGCTCAACTACCTCCTTGGTCGTGAGGGAAGCCTTAGTCTTTTGCTCAGACTCCCTCCCTACCTTGCGCTTCCAAGTTCCCCCATATCGGATCACTCAGATGCAAGGTGAAGTGAACAACAAAAACAATCATTGAACACAAAATGAACCCAAGACTCATACCTCGATTTTGAAACTTCCTCCCATGTGTGGCAATGATGCTCGCCAAGATAGAGTTGCTCTCCACTTCAAATGCCATTGATGGAATCATAATGGTTAGTTGAGGATGAAACCTGCAACCCATATTGCCTTTCCACATGCAATGTCCTATTCGAATCATGGTTGGAGGAGCCAACATTCATGCTTGGAGAAGAAGAGACGAGTGGGACTGTATGGATGTGGTGAATGTCAGAAGGTGGTCCGTCGAACAAGACCTTCCCTGCCAAGACATGGCGCACCCCACCTCCGCCACTTGCCATCCCATCTTGGCTACATGAGCCATTTGTCACCCCATTTGAGTGAGAAAAAGTTGAAGGACATGGGGGTAGGCTTTGATCCACTTATGTGTGCATGGGTCACAAGACTATTTTTAATATAATCTCTCTGGGTGCAACCACACGTTCGATCACCACCTCAAGGTGTCCCCATGGCTCCAAGTTAAGAAACGCTCATTGGAATTAAACATTTCCCAATGGTGAAAAACTCATTGCTTTCCACTATTGGATCCAACCCCTTTGGGCCCCTCAAAATACAATTGTTTTGACTACTTTTTTAGCAATTTCCTTAGTTCAAAATGTGCAAAAAGAGTGAGATTCAATTTAACACAATGATATAGGGGTGGTAGGAGTGGGGGGATCTTTTATGATCCTGGAGGGGAAAAAGTGGAAACATATGCATGGGGTCTCAGCACAATATTTAATAATCTAGCAGAAGCCTATGCTCTTCTAAGAGGCATCCAACTAGCAAAGGAATTAAGGACCAAATCACTGATTGTTTTGGTAGGTTTTGGTAGGCTCCTTGGTGATCATAAAATTCATGCTCAAGAGATATATTCCAGTGAAATCTAAGTTAGAAATGGTCGTCTCCAGAGATAGAAAGAACAAAAATACACTAGATAACATCTCCTTCTATCATGTGAAAAAATATTAATTGCAAAGCAGACCAATGAGCCAAAAAGGCCACGAATTTAATTTTAGGCCAATACATCCAAAATGGGGTGTGGTCGGATCACATTATCCCCTAAGGTTTGGAGTTATTAACACATCAATCATCATTTATTTTCCACATGGCTCATTGGCATGAAAATCAATTCAATGATATTGGGAGGAGAACATCGAAGACCGATCCAACCCCCTCTCGCATGCGAGCACTATCCTCTGATTTGTGTATTGAATGCTACAACTTGAAGTCGTGTTGACATTGTAGGATTATGGAATACAAGCAAAAGAAAATTAGGAGTACCTGCAGTCGAAATCATCTGGTGTCATGCCTCCAGGTAACAAAATTAGAGTGAATTGTTTGGCATCTAGGCTATATCATGCCACCTACAAGGAATTTTGTTGAGATAGCATAGAAGGTTGGTGTTTCGGGCCTTGGTTCTTTGGTTTAGAATTTTGTCTCTCTGATTCTCTAGTATGTTAGATATAGAAAAATGAATTAGCTTCTCAAGTATTCCTCCACCACTATATCCCCATGGTTGGTTTCCTTTGTGTAATTTCATTTTGGGAATCCATTTATAGAATTAAGAGAAAGAAAACTCTGGTTAGGGGTGTGGTTTCTATTCATTTGGATTGAGGTTTATGTATTGGATATGTTCACTATTTGGTTTGGTTTGTTGGACACAAGGCTCAAAACTTAGATGGTTTCTTTGGTGCCATTTCTCTTTTGAGTGCTTCTCACACTATAGCCTTTAAACTGACCAAAAATCTCGATTCTATTGGTTTGCGGTGTGCAATGCCTATGTCCATCTTCTCTATTTCTTTGGATTGAAGTCTTTGTGCAGGTCTCATGTTTTTGTGACTAGTTTGGATTGCAAGTTTTAGGGCCCATCATGCAGACATGGACAATAGGGACATATTGGAATTTAGGCGAGGTTTGAGGAGACACGAGGAGTACATTCAGTCCAATAGGACTTATTTTTTCATGTAACCACCATGGTGCATGAGAATGAGCACCACTACATATTTGAGCACAAAACTATCATGAACTTATTGAAACATCAAAAACAAAGGTTGGATATCTTGGAGGCTGAATGTAGCATGCTTTGGAATTTATCACTAAACCTTGACAAGGATTCTCTCTCATCAACATCTAACAACGAGGACCCATCGAACTCTGCTCAACCTAAACTAAAAGAATAAGAGATGGTTCAACTCAAGAAATGATCCAATGGACATTAAGCAGCAACACTCTCCCATTTCAAATGTTGATTAAGAATAAGAAAACAATTTACATGTTTTTCATTAATGTGAAATGTTCTATAAAGTCATAAGAATTTTAGGTGTTTTTGTCAAAGTGACAACATGAACTTATTGAAACATCAAAAACAAAGGTTGGATATCTTGGAGGCTGAATGTAGCATGCTTTGGAATTTATCACTAAACCTTGACAAGGATTCTCTCTCATCAACATCTAACAACAAGGACCCATCGAACTCTGCTCAACCTAAACTAAAAGAAGAAGAGATGGTTCAACTCAAGAAATGATCCAATGGACATTAAGCAACAACACTCTCCCATTTCAAATGTTGATTAAGAATAAGAAAACAATTTACATGTTTTTCATTAATGTGAAATGTTCTATAAAGTCATAAGAATTTTAGGTGTTTTTGTCAAAGTGACAACATGCAGAAAAATTCAAAACTTCTATTTTGTAGTTTATAGTAAAACGGTATTATGTAGCATCATAGAGTTGTTTGACTCTAGGCTTTGAGACACTAAAGTGAATCTATGTACGTTGTTGTTAACACTAACTTAAATAATATAATATTTTCTTATTCCGATTAAAACAAATATAATAATACAAAGTGCGTTATTTTTGTTTTCATATGTGAAGGCATTAGGTATAAAGGATTCAAGGTTTACACATTGAGGTACATCTAACGATGGTCTATGTATACATCCTAAGATGACCTAAAGATTTAATGCAGTCCTAGCCTCGTGTAAAGAATCCACTATAATGGCCTTTAAGACATTCTTGTCAAATAATTGAATCATGAAGATTACGTGGCTTTCTAAAAGGTCAAGGTGAGGTTAGAATATGTGATTTCCCTCTTCTTCTTCGCATTTGCAATGATTCTTTTGGCAACAAGTTGGAATCAAGGCAGCCTATATAACTTAATGACTTGACCATGTCAGTATGGTATTTTGGTTAGTTTATTATTGGGGTTGATAGAATATTAAGGGAAGAAAATAGCAAAAGGGCTTCATGTTTTTGGGAAGGAAGATGATTAATTGATTTAATCCAAAAAATTAAAACATTGAGGATGTTTACCTACATACCTAGAGGTAACTGATGTGATTGTCCTATACTGTTTTGGTTGATGAAATGCACTAATTCCTCATTATCCTCTACTCCAACGACATTAGTAGTTGGCATTTGAATGACTCCTTTAATTCTATTCCTATAACCAATACCAAATTCAACATAAATATCTTGAATAGTATGCCTTAATATTTCACCAATGGACCTTCAAGAACAAAGAGAATAGGTGTGTGGATACACTAGGCATTGAATGGATATATGGCATATAGATGGAAGGAATTTACTATTCTGAATAGGGTTGGAGACAATATGCTAATTAAAAAATAATAGTCTTCAACCAGGAGATGGTTTCTATTAGATGAGGGAAATGGAGATGGCTTTCATTAGATGAATACAACCAAGAGTATTGGGATGGATATGGTTTCTATTAGATGAATAAGAAAAAGGTGAGGAGTATTAAGTGAAGAATAGAAAAGGAGAAAGATGATGAGATAAATGGAGAAGGAAAATATGGATTAAGATGAAGGATATATGGAGAGGTAGTGAGAGTAAGGGGGAGAAAAAAGAAAAAATAAATAAGAGTAAATAGAGGGGGATGTATGTGGAGAAGATGTGAAGAATAAAAATAGTGATAACAAAGGAAATGAAAGGTGGAATAATAGAGAAAGGGATAAGAGAGAAAAATAATGGAAATGAACGATAATATTAAGAGGAAAGAGAAAATAATGTATAAGGTGAAGGAGAATATGATGTTGAATAAGAGAAAGAAAATAAAAGGAAGGGACACTGAATGATAGAGAGAGAAATGAGAGAATTACAAAACATAAGATAATAAGTGTGGTGTATATAAGGAGTAGATGCATTTAATTGGTATGAATGAAAGATGAGGGGAGGAAGGGGGGGAGAAAAGAGGTTGGATGATAAGAAGATAAAGAAAGTTGTTGATTCTTTCATTTATAGTACGAGTCCTGGACAATTTAAGCTCATAACATGGTATACTTAAAATTCACTATGATTCTTTCATTTATAGTATGAGTCCATGCTATAACTCGTGGTTTCTAATGGTCTTCAACAAAATTTTATAACTATATGCATATATGTTTTACATGAGGTTTAAGAAGACTTTCTACATAATTTCGTAATAAAACTCAAGTAATTTCTAAATAAAATTAGAATAGAAATATCACAAATTGTGAAAAAAAGGTACTTATCGCCATAAATAGAACACATGGTAATTAATTGCATAGAAGAGATTCACTTCCCAATAATAAGTATTAATAAAGATACCACCTCGAGCCAAGCTATGAAATAACAAGGGGGGGAATTCCCAATCTGTCTCTATCTCTATGAATACCCAACATATTTTTACTAATATCAAGAAAAATTGAACGTCCATAATGGATCTCCAACCATGTCCACCAACACTCAATCTTACATATAGACATATTTTTGTTATGTTGTCTCTAACTTGGTATTGGGCAATCCCTTTTAATTTTACGTTCACTCAAGATTCTTTCATTTTCCTAGTCAATAATGAAATAACATTTTAGGACACAAATTATTAGTCAAGAGACTATCAGAAAGTGATGTGGTCCTTAGATTTATCAACCAAGGACTATATAGACTAAATCTTGGGTCTCTTACAACTCAATATAGACTATGGGTCCCTCTAATTCAACTATCATCCAAAAGATTAACGCTTCATAGAGTTAGGAAACATAATTTTTTCTGATGAATTTTCTCAACACGAGAAACATGGGTGCAACATAATGATAACACTATGGAAGCATCAAGGTTACACATATGTAAAGAAGGAATGCATAATCATGGAAAATATTTTTTTATCAAAGGAAATGAATGAACAAAGGACAAGAATGGACATGGAAGAGTATTTTGAATGTCCATGGAGTTGTTGCACCAACATTCAAACCTACTTTGCAACTTTATCTTTGCACCAACAAGTAGTTAGTTGTGTAGTTGGAATCATTGCAGTTATGATTGATAACCAAATGGAATTGTTGAAAATATATAATCCACGTCAACTATCATGCATTCTACAACTTTCTCTATATCTACACAACTACAACATTTGTTTCTTCTGTCTTGGCTTGTAACCTTCACTTGGAAAAAGAACAAGCTATTGTACTTTAAGCTAGTTTCATTCCCCTATGGATCTATCTCCAACTATTTCCATTGTCTTGAAGAACTCATTTCAAACATGATCTAAGCATCAATGAGAACACTTCAATTCTAAATATAGTATTCCTTTTACTCTAAGTAAAATGCCACTTTCTATCTAATGAAGGGAAATTTATACACTAGGTGATGGCTATTCATATTCTGTTTGAAACTACTCAAATGCCAAATCATTTGTCCTTCTAAATTTCAAATGTTTCATCTAACAAGACATCTAGTTTTTGTTTTCTCACCAAATTATATCACTTAAAACAAATCTCTCTCACTCCATTACATCAAAAGGAGTGACTATTGGTCCATTTGGTGAAACCACAAAAAACTAAGTTAATGAGGGGTTGTTACCATCAAATCGCATCACATGAGTGGAGGAGGGTCGGGCTTCACCACATGAAGGGCGAAGACTATGGATCTTCATCAAAACTAGTATGATCTATCTTGCCCAGAATAATGTGATTTTCCTTCATTCAAACAACTACGACCTCTTTGTTTGAATTAGTGCAATTTATCCTTCTTTTAAACAACTATGAGTTACTTCGTTGAAACTATTACAAGTTACCTCACTTCAATAGGTGTGTGTCACCTTCCATCAAATATCTGTGAATAACTTACCCTTCATTTCAATAGGTGCAATTACCCTTCATGATCCATAATCGAGGGACATGGATCCTCTTCGAAAAATAAAATATGACCTATGTACTCAATGGGATATGTGTCTCCTACATACAACAACCAATTGAACTAAAATTACAATGAGGACTTTGAGTTCTAGTTCCTTTGTTGTTAATCACCAGGTAAGTTGCATACACCAAATGGCTATGATTCTTGGCTTCAAGGCTTGGTTTTGTTTGTTGACTTTGTAGTGCCACGGTGATCACCAATTATTTCTCTATGCATGATATGAGTTCCATGCTCTAAATGTCTTTCTTCAATCTCTAATTACTACTATGCACACATTATGTTCTAGCACCTTTACTAACACACATCTAATTTAATATTATTTGACAAACAAATTGAGATGCAAAACTCAGCCCAAAACTTAACCCAAACTCATCATTTATTTTACAACTTCCACAAGCCATAGATACTAATTAGAGTAAATTTTGGTCTAAAATTGGCCTCATAAGAAAATATATGATTCATGAGTTTGAATTCAAAGACCAATGAAATTTCAAAAAATTGGGTCAATAATAATGGTTGAGTTGAAACTATAAAAGTCAAAGATTATTATGTGTCATTATATTATTAATTGTTTTAAAAGAAAATGATATATAATAACTAATTATATAATTTATAAATATATAAAACAATGAATTTTAAGGTCATAGGCCAAGCTAGACACCAATTTGGTGTATGAGACCCCCTTGTTTGTGGGGGGACCCCCTTTGGGATTTGATTGCTAAAGTCTACGAGGTATACATACCCTACCCCCTCTACACCAAATTGGTGTATGATACCCCCTTGTTTGTGGGGGGACCCCCTCCGGGATTTGATTGCTAAAGTCTATGGGGTATACATACCCTACCCCCTCTAGATTTGAACTTATGACCTCTTAGGATGAAACATATATTATATATTATAATATATAATATAACTCATAGTTGTAACTAACTAATTATATCATATATTATATTATATAACTCATTAATTGTTACTAATATTATATAATTTAATTAGTTCATTACAACTAACAAGTTATTTAATTGGAATAAATATTATAATATATTATATATTATAACTCATTAATTACAACAAATTGATAATGATGATGATTAACGTCCACTAAGACCTAATTGATCTATCGGACATTAAGAGGGTAAGTGATTACTTGTGATTCTTTAGAATTTTGTTTCTGTGCTCAAAAAGCATTAAGAGAAGTTTTCCAAGATCACCATACTTTTGTTGAGTTAAGAGGTTAGGAAGGTTGGTAGTGTGATCAATATTTTGAAAATGAGATCTAATATTGGTATAGGCTGGACAATCTAAGAGAAAGTGCTTTTCATCTTCAACCTTCTTAGTGTCACAAAGGTGACACACTCTTTCATCTCATGGCGTTTTAGGAATTGACCAACGCCCAGTTTCACTATGGAGCTAGTGAGAATTTGTTTGTATCTTAGCAATGTTTATTTTTTTCTTTACACTTGGAAAAACAAATAGATAATTTTGATCTTCTAGATTAAGGTTGATTACATCTTTATAATACCTTAATTTTCTTTTTTCCTCTAACTCTTTATCACACCACATTTTTTCCTTAAATTTTGATTTGACTTTTTTTTTAATAGTATCTTGTTTCTTCCATGATTCCCCAATAGTTTAGCCAAGACCGGGAGTCTTTATGCCATCCTCGCTTGAGTCGATGGTGGTTATGACTTGATTTGGAAGCAATTTTAGGTAGCCTCTTGTCTTCCATGTTGTTTAACTTGTTCTTATACATAGGTGTGTATACCTATGTAGACTTTACCAGTCAAAATTGTTGGGTTGAGGGGGTCTCATACACCAATTTGGTGTCTAGCTTGGTTGTGACCTTAAAAATTGTAACTAACACGGATATATTATAATTCTTTAGTTGTTATTATATTTTTATTAAAAAAATTAATTATAATTTTATTTTTTGTGTTTTATATTTATTATTAAATATATAAAAAAACAATAATATATTTAATCAATTATGAATTATTTTAAATAAAATATAATATAAATCTACATATTTTGACACGGCATCATTTATTGTGTGCACAAGAATCTAAAAATTTTATTATTATTTTTCACTCTCACGTCTTAACTTTACATTAACCCAATTTACTTGACAACTACCATTAATGAGATAATATAAAATTAACCTTCACTAAATAACACATTTAACTTAATGTGATGTGACATATGTTTTTACTATTTTTAGACCCAAATGTACTCTAATGCAGCACCATCCTAATACCAATGATCTGAAATGTACTCTAATGCAGCACCATCCTAATACCAATGCTCTGAAATTTTCCATAATTCTATTTAGAAATTGAAGTGAAATTACTCTCAGTTCTTCAAGCTGGGTTTTATGGATTAATAGTGTTATATCATATATCTAGGCGTGGTAGCTAACATATTGTGCAATGATGTTTTCATAGTGAATCAGATTATGTGCAAGAATACATTGCTACAACATAGGGTTGATTAAAGTCCACCAAACTATGGAAAGGAGCTACAACATAGGTTTGCTATAGACCACTAAATTGTGTGCAGAAAGTTAGTAAATATAACACCAAAACCTTTGCTGATGTTTTCATAGTGAATCGGATTATGTGCAAGAATACATTGCTACAACATAGGGTTGATTAAAGTCCACCAAACTATGGAAAGGAGCTACAACATAGGGTTGCTATAGACCACTAAATTGTGTGCAGAAAGTTAGTAAATATAACACCAAAACCTTTGTTGCAGACTTATTCTTCATAAATTTTGATAGGTATCAAATGCTACATTGAATTGTACGTAGATATTTGTGCAAGATGGAGGTTTTTTCTTTTTTTATTTCAAACTCTGAAGTGATTCTTGTCTCTTCTGCTACTTTTAGAGATAATTATGTATAACAAAACCAAACCAAATTTGGTTTTGCTGGTCAACATGGATTTTGGAAACATGCTTGTGAGAATAACAAAATCATGTGATCTGTGACAACTAAAGCTTCCAAAAATCCAATATGAACAACAATCAATTTCCATTTATCATGTTGGTAATCTTCCCTCAGTTGTGTATGGCCTATGTGTGTTATCTTCCAGCTACCAATGTGAGCACATGACCCTCCAAGTGAAATAGGCTACGTGTGGGTTCAACAAGCGATGAGGGACAACATATGATGGAGGAATAAACTCAACTCCCTGGCCAATTGTATTCAACAATCACAAGTTTGGAAAAATAACATATTTAGAAATCAACTAGATTATTGCAACGTCTCAATAATTACAACCATTGATCTTAGATAGATTATTGCAACGTCTCAATAATTACAACCATTGATCTTAGAATTCAAAGGGGATTGGGTGGTCATTTCATATCTATTGACATCCATACTACGCTAATGGAAATTGGTTTTTGAGTGAATTTAAGAGAAATTATGAGATGGGGCTCTTCATCATAACCATTATAGATTGGATAGTGGTCATTCCATATCTATTGGCATCCATAATATGCTAATGGAAATTGGTTTTTGAGTGAATTTAAGAGAAATTATGAGATGGGACTCTTCATCATAACAATGAGTGCAACAAATGACAACAATACATCGTACATGATAGTGATAATCTCACCCACAACACTCCACATAACATTAAAATATGTAGAGAAATATCAAAAGCATTGAAGGCATAATGGAAACCATATTTACCCTAGAAACCCAAATGGGAAAACTAGCTTCGAATGGTTGTTCAATCTCAATCAGTCTATTTCAGCAATATATGGTTTACAATTCAATTCACGGATCTATGGCCACAACAATTTGCATAGCTCCTTCTCCTTTGCATTTTCTCCTCCTAGCCCAAAAAAAAGGACCTTTTAAGAGTGAAAGTACAAAAATAAACAGGGAGAGATGGGGTAATGGGAAGGCCAATAGACATGACCTTTCATTTCCCATCCCTAAATCTTTTCTCTCCTATTTTACTTATTTTATTTTAATTAATTCATGTTTTCTTCTCCTTTGTCTTACTCCACCTTAGTTTGCATTTTCTTTTACATAGTTACTAAACTTCCTTAATTGTCAAAATATGCTTGTAGGTACTATGTCTTACAGCCATTATCTTGTTTGAATCCATTTCATATCACTTCATGAGTATGGCTATGATTAACCCTTCCGTCAAATGTTTGTGAGCTCGCTCCCTTAAACAAGTGTGAATGCACTTCGATCATATGGTTTTGAACTCATTTGCTTAAGTAAGTGTGAATGCCTTCAACTGCAATGCTATAAGTAACCTCTTTTCGACCTACACAATTTTCCCATTGCTCCAAAACTATGACCTCACTCGCATGAACAAGAGCAAGTGGTCTACATTTAACATTGTGTGAGCACCTCATTCCAAATGGATTTTCTCTCTCCTCTCATCAACTAGTGTGTTGGGCCTTCATTCCAAGGATCGAGATCACTTCTCATTCAAACCAATGTGATCTACCTTCAGCCTGTGTTCAAGAGAATGGACACATGTTATCACCATTTTAAATGATATGGTTTCTCCAATTCCATTAAGCACAAATTTGGTGCCTTTCCATCCCATATTCTTATCATGATCCATTTCATATCACACCTCCCCAATTGAGAGGATTTTGGTGCCCAAAATATATTGATGAAGAAGGTGATGAAACAAATCATTGACTTTGTGCCACTCGTACCATTTTTCCTTCATCGGTAACTATTATTTGAATTCAATCTCTCATATTTCTTATTTCTTGTTGCATGTATTTCGAACCTTCACTTGGAAAATCATCCTCCAACTCTTTAATAGCACTAAGTGTGAAATCCTCCACTAACAAAAGTACCAACATTTTTCACATCACTACCAAAAACAATCACATATATGGTAGTAGACCCAATAAAAAACTAGTGTTGTTTACTTTTCCAACAATGTCAAAAGGTCCATACCTCAATGGCTTCATCCTCGTGGTTGCTCCTTGTAGTCTTTTGTTACTGAGATATAACTAGACACGGTATCCAACTTAGAACTTATGATCCATTCGTTGTTGGTCATGATGAAGCTTATATTCCACCTAACATCATTCCAATTGGCCTTGCACTTGTCAATGGATCTCTTTAACTTTGTTAATGAACCTACTTACTCTTCTTTCCCCCCCATGCATCTCTGGTGCATTTTCCTCTTCTCATCCATAAACAACATCAAAATGTATGGTAGAAAATAACCAAAACAAACTTTAAAAGGGGATTTTTGGGTGGAAGAGTGTACTACCTTGCTATAAGCATGTTGAATACAAACCATCTATTCATCCCAAGTCTTTGAATTCTTCTAATTGTATCCTCTCAATAGTGGCACCATGGTTATGTTCACCACCTGTGTTTTCCCATATATCTAGGGATGGAACGTTGTAGAGCACTTTAGTTGTGCCCATTCTTTCCCACTGTTGTCCAAAAGGTGCCCAAAAATTTTAAGTATCAATTAGATATAGTTGGTGTAGATAACCCAAAATGTACCATACATTTGCAAAGAATAATTTGGATGCTTCATGACCTTTAATGGTATTCTAGCTTGGAATAAACACGCACATTCTTTTGAACATGTATATGACTACAAACAAGTAATTATGTTCTTGCCTTGTTGTTGGCACTCCTCCAACGAAGTCCATAGAGATATTGTACCATGGTATATTGGGCACTAATAGAGGCATATAAATTCCAAGCTTTCTATTACTAGGTTTACTAGTACTACACATCACATAGTTGCGCATGAACTTAGAAACTTGATTATACATATTTGGAAAATAGACACACCTCTACAAATTTTCTATTGTTTTTCCAATGTTGAAATGTCCAACAATCCTCAAAATATGAACTTATCATGTCAACCAAATCCTCACATTTTTCTGGATGCAAAACTTACCCAACTTGTATAATAATCTATCTTGGAGATGTTGCTCATTCTCTTCGAGCTCAATTGTTGTTTTATTCTTTCATTGTTGATATAGCTCTCCAAAATTGGGATCATTCACATACTCCTCGTCATAAAATTCATGAGTGAATGGTTCAATCTACATTATTGTATCCATGGCTAAGATTTTCTTCATGTGTGGTCTAGACAATGATATGCTAAGTTGTTAGTCATTCCCTTCTTATACTTAATCAAGGGATGGAATTGTTACTTGAATCCCATCCTCTTGTAATTCATTACCTTTTGTAGTTTGGTTTGAATCTACAAATAAATTAATGAAGAGGTTGTTGGTTGGGAAGGATCATAATTTCCTTGTCCAGTAGGTAGTGCTTCCATTTCTTCACAACTTGCATTAATCCATAGATCTCTTGATCATATCTGGTATATTTCAAAACAAGTTCGTGAAATAATTCCATGTGATAGCAAATGGGTCTTCATCCTTATATAAGAGCAACGCCCTTGGCATACCCACTTGCATCGGTCTTGATTTCAAATGGTTATTGTGAATTACACATGACCAAAACTAATGCCTCATTGATCTTTAATTGCTTCCAGTTTTTCGAAATACCTCTATTGTTGTTTTCCCCTGTGAAAATTCTACCCATTTGTTGTGACTATGTGAAGTGGTGCAACAATTGTAGAAAATGATGCAATGAATTTCCTCAAGTTTTGTGTTTCCCATCGAAGCCTCTCACCTTTTCCACACTGGTAGGTGTGTGCCATTGACTGATGGCCTCAATTTTTGTTAGATCAATATTGAATTCACCTCCACTTATCACACATCCAAGGTAAACCAAGAATTGTTTAGCATACTCATATTTCTTAAAATTTTCCAACACCTAGTAGTTCTTCAGTTCCTCTAGTACCTTCTTCAAGTGAGAAACATGCTCTTCCCAAGTGATACTAAAGATCAATATGTTATCCAAATATAAAAATTACAAAAGAATCAATAAATGGACAAAGTACATAATTAATTGGATGCATAAAATGGATGGTGCATTACATAAACCAAAAGGTATAACTAACCATTTATAGAGGCCTTGCCATGTCTTCAAAGTAGCCTTCCAAGTGTCCTCTTCTTTCATCTTCACTTAGTGGTATCCAGACTTTAGGTCCAACTTTGTGAAGTAATTTTCTTGTCATAGTTGATTTAACAAGTCATCATTCAGTGGCAATGAGTCACAATAAGATTTATGGTGATCTTGTTCAATGTGTAATCTCCAACTTCCATCCTTCTTCGACACAATAATGATTGGTGATGCACAAGGAAAAGTGCTTGACCTTATGAATCCTTGCTCTAGTAATTATTCCAAATGTCGCTTTACTTATTATGTTTCCAGCAACTATTGACGATACAATCCAACATTCTTAGGCAATGGAGATTCAAGTAGCAACCGGATTTTTTGTTCAACTTCATTCTCCAATGGAAGTCCTTTGGGATCTTGAAACAATTCCTTTTATGTTTCCATAAGTTTCTCTAGTTGTTTCTTTTACTTCTTAATAATAATATTAATCTATTTTTAAGGTCACAAACTAGCTAAACACCAAATTGATGTATGAGACCCCTTTGTCTGTGGGACAAGGAACAACCTACATGCCCTGCCCCTTTCTAGATTTGAACATGTGACCTCCAAGGAGGAAACACATTTTCTTAACCATTGCGCCCATTACAACCTTTAAAGGATGCTTCAACCTCCATTTTAACTCAATTATGTTGATTCTCTCTCAATAAAAATAATGCAAACTTCTTGTTTATAATTATCAACCTTCTTGCATGGTGTGCACTTATTGAGGAGAGTTTTCACTTATCATTATGAATTTTGACAACGAAAGTCTACTTATCCTTTACCAAGTTGTACCAATTTTCCCTCCATGTGAAGACAACATTTCTCATGTACATATACGGGCTCTCAAATATTACCTCACATACATCAAAGGGTATTACATCTTCAACTACCTCATTAATGTAGTTTGTGTCAATGGAAAATCTAAACTTGCGTTGCCTAGTGAATCTTAATTCCATATCTTGATTTACCCATCCCAGAGAATAATTTTGGGGATGGTATTTCAATTCTAATCCAATTTTTTCTACTAGTTGGGTTGATACTAAATTTGATGTGAACCAGGATAAAAAAAGACAATCAATCTTCATTTTCTTGAGCTAAATTTTGACATGGAATAATTTGGACATCTCCCTTTTCTCTTCAATACTAAATTATTCATCCTTACCTCTTTATGAGTGTATGTACATGGTATCCTTCCATTAACATCAGAAACAATTTCAATCTAGTTTCCATTAACATTCTATCGACCTTGCTCTTGACTAAGATAGAGCCAACCTATCCCTTGGTCCTACTCATATTTAATGAAGTAGAAATGTGACATAATAAATTCCTTGAATGTCATGTCCCAACAATTATCAGTGACTCGGATTTGAGTCTTCAAGTGATGATCTGTAAACTATGGCGCCATGGATATTCAGGTGGAGCAGGTTTGTCCTATGGATCTTATAAACAAAACTGAAATCTACACGTAGACATTCCTTTTAGACTTCTGAGACATTTAGTTATTTATTTGTATGCATGAAATAAATAAAATGCAGAAAATAGAGAATAGAAAATACAAATCACACACCATCCACAAAATAACACAAGATTTTCTAAAGAGCCATACGAGGAGAAAACCCTTCCGAATATGAGGATTATGCTCTCTTTTTCTCTCATGGGAGGTAATAATACAATTACAAAGGTGAAGGAACTCTCTATGGAGTTATCTAGCCCATGTGGCTTGTGGGTCTGCTACATAACATTAACCCCTATTGTATGCTCTCTAATTTCCCACTCTTGGTTGTTCCACTCTGCTATGGAACAAAATACAATAACATAGAATGGAACCCTTTCTCCTTCTAGCGGCCCGGTATTTAACATTGATTGATAGTCATATAGGATTAGGGTTTTTTATTCCTCAACCCTCAATTGTGATAATGTTTTGGAACTTCTAGAATTTTCTTATAAAATCCACTACATGGCCATCCCCACATGTCTGAGTAATGTGGGTTGGCGTGGCATCCACTCACACCATGATGATCAATCTGGTAGGTCAACTTGTGGGAGGCATGGGGTTGCACTGAAACTTGATTGAAATTCTTGCTTGGATTGAAGGTATCATGTATATAATTTAGAATATTCCTCCATAGTAAGTTTTGGACCCAAAAAAGTGTCATGTGATGCCTCAAAATAGATCTGGAATATTTCAGGATGGTTTTGGACCCAAATTTCAAATTTGGATAGCCATAAAATATATCTAGGGTGGATTCCTCATTCTTCCACCCAGAGAGGTATTGATATAGATGAAAACGATATTTAACATAGCCCAATAGCCATCTAGGGGTAGGTTTTTGACTTCCTCAACCCTCAATTGTGATAATGTTTTGGAACTTCTAGAATTTTCTTATAAAATCCACTACATGGCCATCCCCACATGTCTAAGTAATGTAGGTTGACGTGGCATCCACTCACACCATAGTGATCAATACAGTAGGTCAACTTGTAGGAGGCATAAATTTTGCATACAAACTTCGATTGAGGTGATTCTTGCACCGTTGGAAAGGTATCATGTATATAATTTAGAATATTCCTCCATAGTAAGTTTTGGACCCAAAAAAGTGTCATGTGATGCCTCAAAATGGATCTGGAATATTTCAGATGGTTTTTTGGACCCAAATTTCCAAATTTGGACCAACCGCCAAAATATATCTACAAGATGATTCCTCCCATTCTTCCACCCAGAAAGTATTGATATAGATGAAAAATAATATAATGATCCAATCTGGATCGTACATCCCTATTTAGGGAGGCTTTTTGTCCCCAAAATATTTGCTAAATGAGGTGAGGAAAGTTTTCCTCTACCTTCTCCCTGGAGTACCACTTTTCTTTTCCTGGAAGTTTTCCTTTCAACCCAATCTTCCAAAGGTCATGTTGCCCCTTGTATTGTAGTTATTGACCTCTTCTACAAAACTATGGACCCTCTTCCAAATTTCCATGAGCATCTGGTGCTAAGTCCTCTATGGAAGGTAGGACATGTTCCTCCTTCTTATCCAACATGGAAGGCTCACAAAGTTTGAGATTCTCCACATTCACTACTAAGTAAATGTGCATGTATGGGGGTAGGCTGAGTCTATTGGAATTATCTCCAACATTTTCCACTACCTCAAAAGGACTATACCACAGAGCCTTGATGTTCTTACCAGCACCTTGTAGTATTTCCTTATTCAGTTGTAATCATACTCTGTCTCCCACTATGAATGTTCTCTTTGTTTTGTGTTGGTCATTTCTAGCCTTGTATTTTTCATGTGACTTATTCAACATCCTTGTACTTGAAAATGGATTTTCTTGATCTTCTCAACAATTTTTTCTGCTTTTAATGCAACTCCTGTGAGATCCTCTCTCACTCCTCCTTTTTGTCCATATACAACATCCAAGGGTGAAGGTGGGAAGTATCCAAAACAAATTTCAAAAGGTAACTTACTAGTAGAAGTGTGGACTACTCTATTATAAGAGTGTTATATGTAGATCAGATTATCATCCTAGGTCTTTGGATGCTTCAAATTGTGACCCCTCAAAAGTTGCACCAAAGTCTTGTTGTCTACTTTTGTTTTCCCATCTGTATGTGGATGGAATGATGTAAACCTCTTGAGCTTAGTGTCCATATTCTCCCACAATGTAGTCCAAAAGGCACTGGGAAATATGGTGTCCTTGTATGAAATGATGCTCCTTGGTATCCCAAATTGCACCCAAACCTATTCAAAGAACAAGTTTGTTGCTTCATGTCCCTTTTTGGTCTTTTTAAAAGGCATGGAAATGTACATTTTGTTGAACTTGTCAACTACAACAAAGAAATAATCATGTCCCTTCCACGTGGTTGGTAAACCTCCCACAAAATCCATGGAAATTATTTCCCAAGGTCGAGTGGGTACATGTAAGGGATGGCACAAACCTTGCTTCCTTTTACTGGGATTCTTGGTACAACAAAGTATACATCCTATAATATACCATGCTACATCTTCTTGCATTCTAGGCTAGTACACATACCTCTGTGAATTGGAAATTATCTTCCCAACACCAAAATGTATTGTAACCTTGGAGATGTGAGCCTTTCTAATAAGATCCAATCGTTCACCTTTAGAGACACAAATCTTGGCAAGCTTGTAGAGTAAACCATTTTGGAAATGATAGTCAACATTTCCATTACCTTCTTCTATATGAATTTGGCCCTATAACTATTGAAACACCTCCTTGAAGTCCTCATATTTTGTACATTCCTCTCTATATGCATCACGAGTAAAAGGATTCACGCACATCAGAGTTCCCAAATCTGTAATCTTGGATGTGGGTGGCCTCGAAAGCGTGTCTTCCAACTTGTTTTTTCTACCCTTCTTATACTTGATGACTAGGTGAAATTGTTGTAAGAACCACATCCATTTGTATTGTTTGGTTTGATGTAACTTAATATGGCCCTACAAATACTCGAGTGGTTGGTGATTTGTGTGGATGATGGTCTCCTTGGTTATCAGATAGTGCTTCCAGTTTTTAACAGCTTGTACCAAGGCATAAAGCTCCTTGTCGTAGGTAGGGTAGTTGAGAATTTTCCCATGAGATACTTCAGAATGATAGTAGACACGCCTTCCTCCCTGCATTAGGATTGCTCCCATGGCATAGCCACTTGCATTTGTCTCCACTTCAAAGGGATTTTGTAAGTTTGGTAGCGCAAGAACTAGTGCTTGACTGATCTTTCTTTTCAATTCATCAAAATCCTTGTGTTGATTCTTACCTCACTAGAAACTCTTAACACTCGTTATTATGACATGGTGTGGTGCAACTACTACTGAAAATGACGTTATGAAATTTCGTAAGTACTTTTCTTGCCCAACAAAGATTCTAACTTCTATGGAATTTGTAGGAATTGGTCATTTCATGATGGCCTCCATCTTTGCAGGATCTACCTTGAGCTCCCCTCCACCGATCACATACCCCAAATACACCAAAGACTACTGATAAAACTCACATTTCTTGAGGTTAACCAACAATTGGTGCTTCTTTATATTCTCTAACACTGGCATGAGATGTGATATTTGATCCTCCCAGGTAACACTATAAACCAGTATATCATCCAAAGAGACAATAACAAATGAATCTAGATAAGGGCAGAAAAAATTATTCATTAGCCTCATAAATGTAGCTAGTGTGTTGCATAAACTGAATGGCATAACCAAACACTCTTACAAACCTTGCCTTGTCTTAAACACAGTCTTTCAGGTATATTATTCTTTGACTCATGCCTAGTGATATCCTAATTTCAAATCCAGCTAAGTGAAGTACTTCGCATGCTATAGTTGGTCCAACAAATCATCGATCCTTGTTAGAGGGTATTGATTCTTCAATGTAATCATGTTCAATTCTATGTAATCGATACACATTCTCCAAGTCCCATCCTTATTAGACACAATTATGATGGGTGACCCACAAGGTGAGGTACTTGGTCAAATCACACCCTGCTCCAACAACTGTTGCAACTACTTCTTCACTTCAGTTGCTTCCAGAATGAACTATCTATACAACCCAATATTCCTCCAACAAGAATCTAGCAATAATTGGATTTCATGCTCCACTTCCCTCTTGGGTGGTATCGCTTTAGGCTCTTGGAACACTCCTTTGTATGCTTGTAGAAACTCCTCCAACTAGTGTTTATGATATTTAGTCCACCCTTCCAAGAATGTCTTTACTTTTAATGACTTTTCACCAGAATGATTTTCTCTTAGAAAAATTAAAACATATTTCTTTCTAGAACTAATCAATTTCTTAGCTTGATTGGCACTTACCAGTGAAATTTTTTATTTTCTTTTGTGCATTTTAATGATGAAGGATTTATCATCCTTGATGAGGCGATACTAATTAGATATACACATGTATATAGCATCCCTCATATACATGTAGGGGATTTAGAACACAACTCCACATACATCCAATTCTACTTCATCTATAAAATCAACACTTATAGAAAATTTAATCTTCCAGTACTTTGTTACCTTGATTTCTGCATATTTTTTTACCCAACCCAATGGATAGGGGCTAGGATGATTGTGAACCTCCAATGCAAGCTTGATGACCAAATCTACTACTATGATATTAGCCTGTGAACCAGAGTTGAACGGAGCATCTATCTTGGTCTTATTGACCTGAATCTTGATGTTGAAGAGCTTGGTCATCTCCTTCTCTTTATGGTGATGAAGGTTACTCATATTCACCTCCTTCTGCACATATGTGAAAAAAATATTTGCATCCATATCGAAGTTGTTTTCAACCTGATTGCTCAAATATGTGGCTAGAAGGTTCTTTTTCTTTCCTTCCTTCTTGCGGTTCTTAGGGTTCAACACTAGATGTAGTTTCCAACACTTTTCCTCGGTGTGCCCATCAATGTTGCAATGATTGCAATGGTTTCTAGTATATTTTCATTAATGTGTAGTGGTTGTTTTCTTCTTATCTTTGCCCCCTTTCCACTTCTTCTTCCCCTCCTTGGAAGCTTCCTAGTGCTCTTTCTGCTTCAAACCACTTGGCTTCCCCTTCTTTTGGCCTATGTTTTCCAGGTATTGTGGATGTACACATGCCTCATCCACCATCCTTGGCTTGAAGAGCATCACCTTATTTCATAGATGACTATGTAAAACCCCCATATATTTGAGGAGTACATCCAAGTTATTGGGAGAGATACCTAGCATGATGGCCATTTTTTTGAACTCAGTGGCGTACTCGTGTACACTTTGCCTATGCCTCTGCCTCTGCCTGAAGTAGTGTCATCGGATCCATTGGTCCTCTACATACCTAATAGGGTATAATTAGGACTTAATGAGGGTTTTGAAGTCCTCCCACCTAGTTATTGGTGGATCACCCTCCAGCCTAAGTGTTTTTGTATGGATTTCCCACCAGGTTAAAGCATGGCCCTCTAACTTCAATATAGCAAATGGAATCTTCTTATCTTCATCTATATGCTGAAAACTAAAATAAAATTCTAGTTGTTGCAACCAATGATTCATTTTTAATGCATCAATCTCACAGTGGTATGGATTTATGTCCACTTTCGCTTCCATCTTGAATAAGGACTATGAAGGGTTAATGCCACTCGAACTCGATTGTTGTTTCTCATATTCTTTCTGAGACTCCTTTCCCAAGTCTTCCAGATGTCTCAATTTCCCCTCCAATATGATCTGTGAGTTAGATCCTTTGTCTTCTTTGAATGGTCCAAGCTTGCTTGCTAAATCCGCCATGAGGGGGTTGATATTGAGGTTGATATCAATGACCTGCACTTCCAACCTCTCAAATATCTCTTGTGTTGGGTCTCGAGGGTTGCTATGAACATAATTGCCTACCATGTATAGGGTTTCTATGACTTCTCTTTAAGTTGATTCCCGGATCTTGCAAATTTCCACAAATACCCCAAGAAAACCTGCTCTTATACCAATATGATTTGTAAACTACCATGGGTATTCCACTGGAATAGTTGGTTGCAATATATATGATAAACAAAACTGAAATCTACACTATAAAGGTTACATTCCTTTAGATTCCAGAATATTTAGTTATTGATTTTATGCTTATGCATGAAATAGATAAAATGATGAAAATAGAGAAGAATAAAATCCAATCACACATCATCCTCAAAATAACACAAATATTTTCTCTAGGAAACCCTTATAGGAGAAAACCCATCTAGAAGGTGAGGTTTCCCTGCTCTCTTTTCTCTGGTATGGAAATAATAAGAGTACAAAGGAGAATGCACTCTCTATGGAGTTACCTGACACCTTGACTTGTTAGTCTACTAAAAAACATTAAATCCCTCTTTTATGATCTCTAATTTCCCACTCAGTTGTTCTTCTCTACTATGGAACAAAATAAAATAACATATAATGGAACCCCTTCTCCTCCTAGTGGCTTGGTATTTAACATAGCTCGATAGCCATCTAGGGATAGGTTTTTTACTTCCTCAACCCTCAATTGTGATATTGTTTTGTACCTTCTAGAATGTTCTTAGAAAATCCATGACATGGTTATCCCCACATGTCTAAGTAATGGAGGTTGACGTGCCATCCACTCTCACCATGGTGATCAATACGGTAGGTCAACTTGCAAGAGGCATAAATTTTGCATATGAACTTTGATTGAGACAATTCTTGCATCATTGGAAAGGTATCAATGTGCATAATTTATAATACTCCTCCATAGTAAGATTTGGACCAAAAAATGTGTCATTTTATGCCCCAAAATCGCTCCAAAAGATTTCAAACAGTGTTTTGGATCCAAATTTCCAAATTTCCAAATTTGAACCAACCGCTGAAATGGCTCTGCGGGTAGATTCCTCCAATTTTTACACCCAGAAAGCATTGAGATAGATGAAAAATAATATAATGATACAATCTAGATGAAGTTCCCACATCACTCTCTGACCATGTCAAAGCATGGCCTTCCACCTTTAAACGAGAAAAATAAATTATTTATGCTACACTCACTTCATGCACATTGAAATAGAATTTCCATTGTTGTATCGATTGATTTAATTTGAGGGCATAAATCTCACTTGCAGACAAATTGATATCTATTTCCACTTCCACTTTGAATGGTGCCTAATTGTTTTCGCAATCTCCTTTCTCTAGCTTACATTTTTCTAGCTTTGGTGGCTTCTTATGTTCACCTTCTTCATCATCAAAAATTGACTCATGAGGTTGCCTCATTCATTTTTCTTGGCTGACATTGCCACGACTAAGGTTTCGATGTTCTTGTTCATATATGGCATCGTCATGGCCATGTGAAACACATTAAATACATATGGGTCTTCATATTTGATATTCTAGCCTCAATCTCATTATCTTATTGATTCTCTCCCATCATTGGATCCTAAGACCATTTCTTCCTCCCCTTTACTCCAAAAGTAGGGTCTTCCATAAGAAACTCTCCACCTTCTTGTATCATCTTCAATCTTATAAGCATTCAACTTAGAAAGATAGCTTCTATACTAAAGGAAAATGCTTTGATACCAATATGATTTGTAACTATAGTAGGTTTCCCAATACAACAAATCTTCCAAAAAATATATATTTTCTTAATAAAACCAGTAAATGTGCTTCTGCTATCTTATTGCAAAAAAACAATTAAAAAATATTAAATGCACAATGCATTCGAACAACACAATTTTTCCCAAGAGAAATCGTACTTCAGGAAAATTATAGTTATGGAATGACTTCAATTGTGCTTTTATTGATTCTTTTAACATAAGGGAAATACAACAATAGCTCAAATGGGCAAAGAACATCGTGCATGGGACTCCCACTACTACAACATCTCCTTCCTCTATCTTTATTTGTAATCTTTATTTAGAATAAGAATGAGCTATCCAACCCCAAGATAGCTCTATTTCCTTATGCATTTGTCTCCAACTACTCTCACTATCTCAAAGAATTCATTCAAAACATGATCCAAGCACCAATGAACAAACTCTCTCCACTGCTAAATATGTTATTCATTCGACTATGAATCAAATCACCCTTTCTATATGATGAAGGGTAATATATAGGATAGGTGATGGCTATTCAAATTTCTTTTGAGACTCCTCTAATGGAAAATGATTTTTCTTTCCACATTTAAAATGTTTCATCTACCCAAACAACTAGTGGTTCATCTTCTTACCAAGTCACATCACTTAACACAAAGCTCTCTATAACTTCATCACATCAAAAGGAGTTGTCGATAATCTGTTTGGTCGGATCACAACAAACATAATGAAGGGTTTGTTAGGGTTTGTTACCATTATATTATTCCCAATGAACTTCATGACATAACCGAAGGAAGGTCAAGTTTCACCACGTGAAGGGTAAAACCCATGGATCTTCATAAAAAATAGTGCAATTTCCTTCACCTAAAGCGTTGTGACTATGTTAGTAACTTCGTTGAAACTATTGCAAGTTACCTCACTTCAAGAGAGTTACCTTCCATTAAATAGCTACTAGTAACTTACCCTTTTCTTTGATACGAATAACCTTCCACCAAATGGTTGATATGAATAACCTTACTTGTTTAAACAAATATGAATTTCATTCCATTGGATTGTTGTGAGATAACTCGCTTAAGCAAATATGAATGTCTTAAGTTACAACACTGCAAGTAACCACATTTCCACTTGCATGATTTTCCCATCGCTCCACAACTACAACCTCACTCACAATGTGAGTAGTCTTCGTTTAACACTATGTGATTTCATCATCCAAGAGGACTATGATGATGCAATGTGATAACTAAGGAAATTATATTGATCATGATATAACTAATTCTATCGTAGTAATGATTATGGTCAACTATCAAACCATGAGGAATATAAAGGAATTGGCAATGAAAATGTAGAAATTGTTTAAGTGTCTATGTGATAATTCAACCAGCCTTACAATGAATTAACTAGAAAAAAGGTGCACTAATCACTTAAGATGTTAGTTGTAAAACCACCATCACATAACATGATAGAAATAAACTATCAACATCACAAAATAAATCATAAAGAACCAAAACACCAAGATTGTTCAATTGTACATCCATTGTTAATAGAAAATAATGAGTTGTAACCGCATGCAAATAGATCAAAATGATGATGTGAAAAAAACACTATGACTAAGTTAGACCCTGCAAAGAATACAACATGGATTCTTTGATCAAAATTGTGGAACTATATATATATATATATATATATATATGTCCATTGGATGTAGCTTGGGTGGTTTGGAGGAATGATTGTTGTCCTCCCCACCCAGGTTCAAATCCTTGGAGTGACATGTTGTGCCCTCAATGGGTCAATAAGACACTCTTGTTGAGCACCCACTATCCTAAAAAAGATCAGTTTCTCATGTTCCTTCGCGGATTTCAGGGGGTTTTCCCATGGACGTAGTGAGCATCGATCTCCGGTGTCGTGATATATATATATATACCCAACGTCCAAGACAGATCTAATCAATGTCCATGTATTTACCTATCCATCAAAATATATTCTCCCCAAAAAGAAACAAAAACAAGAAAGTACAACTAGTGTCACTTCTCATTAACACAACAGTAAAGAGCTTTCCCAAAATAGAGAACATTACCCACCACTGTACAATTAATTGAAAATTTACCTTGGGGAAGAGAGGTGATGTCATGTCCTTGGTGTTCAATCATCACCAGCATTCCTTATTATGATTCCACTACCATTTTAGCAATATAATTATCCTATGCAATGTTTTCTTTTAAAATATGTTTACAAGATGTCTCAAAGAACCATAAAAATACTTATTTTAGCTATGACACAACCCCCTACAAGAAAAAAATTTAATTTGAGAATCCTCCACTTATCCTTTCAACTACTAATCTTGAGTCACAAAATATATTACTCTCTTTTGTCTCATTTTATTCTTCTATAGTTAAGAAAATATAAATTGCTCTCAACTCTGTGGAGTTATTGATTCCATTCCCTGGACCACAACTAAAGGTTATCCTGTGAGACTCTAGAAGGAATAACCATCTGCATGTCCCACACACACTTAGGTTCCCACTTGATGCTTCCTAAAAAAAAAGCATATTATTGTATATTTAAGCATCCCCCACATTTATGTTTCTTCTTGGTCTACATTTTTGGAAGATCTACATAGGAGTAATTTATCCAGGAGGGAACTTGGGAAGGTGTCAAAAGTTCATTTTAGAAAAAAATTATATTCCTTGCACTCGCTTCCTAAAAAAAAACCAAGCATATTATTGTATATTTAAGCATCCCCCACATTTATGTTTCTTCTTGGTCTAGATTTTTGGAAGATCTACATAGGAGTAGTTTATCCAATAGAGAACTTGGGAAGGTGTCAAAAATTCATTTTAGAAAAAAATTATATTCCTTGCACTTTGAATTTCCTTGCACTCCAAATTTCTCATAATACTATCACCGGGAGGGATGTTTTCCACTTCTTTATCATTAATCCATTATTACAAGGATTCTTCAACTCTAACTCATTTCTAGTCTCATTTCCCAGGTCCTATGATGCTTTTCACTACATTTCAAATTGCTTTGGAGAAGCGACCAACCAAAATTTAGAGATGTTGTACACTTTCTCCCCCTTCTTTGCATAAGAGATATATGTTGTAGGAATGTGAATATATTTTTGCAAGTTGTCCCAAGTTAAAATCTTGTTGTTCAATGTGAACCAAAGGAAAAATAATTATTTGAGTTGTGCTTTGAGTTTCCAAATATCCAACCTCCACTATAATTCTCCTTACTCTTCATTCTTAGAATTAAAATAAAATGTGTACCCTAGTCTTGTTTTGCATTAACCTCTTGAAAGATTCATTATCCAAACTAGTTAATCATTTTCCTTCATCAACATGATATATGCATTGACCATAGCTTGTTTAAATTCCTCTACTCATTTTTTCATCTCCTCTACAGAAATATATCTACTTATAATTTCCACCATAAACTCCATAAGTTCCCTCTCATTGATTCATATACGTGTGTGTGTGTGTGTGTGTGTGTGTGTGTGTGTGTGTGTGTGTGTGTGTGTGTCGAGGAATGGAATCCTTTTCTTGCTCAATATCCCAATCCCTCTAATAGTTTATATGCATATTTTCCTCATATCCATGAATCCAAACCCATCCTTACTCTTTTCCCATTTACTTTCCACCCACGAAGCTTCATATAAGTGGGAAAGACACTAGCATTGTTTTCCAAAAAAATTGATCCTTTTGAATACTTTTTTTTGAGATTCTTATTTATGATTCTTTGGATAATGGGGGGGATCTAACCCTTTTATAAGTCAACTGAATTAAATGATGTTTTTCTTCTCCTCTCTTCTAACACATCAAGTGTTGCAATTAATCACTATAAAATATCAATTCGACTATCCCAACCTCCTATTGTTGGATATATCACACGCACCTAAGATATTTTTTCTTATTTTCCTATGTTTATTAGTCATTATTGAGGGTCTCCTATTTTTTAGGAACCTATCCTATATTCTAGGAGAATATTCTCTTCAATTGACTAGCAGAGTGGAATCATTCAGGGTAACTTTGGTTTTATCACCAAGTAAACTCGAGAACATCACCATGAATGCACACTTACCTAGGGATCATCATCAACAAGGCGCATTCCTTGTGCATGATTGATTTCCTCCTCATTTCACTTTGTTTTGTCCAATTAACTGAGCACTACATGACTAGTTCACTAGGACTAGGTGGAAATTAACTCTGGTAATTGCCTTGTGTGTCCATATCTCTTTAGAACACCACTATGGCACATTTTATTCTCCTATATTGCACATTATTTGAGCCATGCAGAGTATATCATGTGTATTTTATCATTCTTTCATTTGGTTAATACAATTGCACATTCTTTCAGTCTAATTTTTCTCTCTTCTTCTCACTTTTACAAGTTGTGTATGTTCTTTTCCTAGCTAGATATTTTGTGTAGGTATTCTCCACATATTACATGGTATCAGATCCCACAGGATGTTAGGAAGAAGGCACACCAACACTTTATTTGCAGGTATTGAAGATTGAAGAACACAACAAGAATGGAATTTCAACCGTTTGCAATTCTAACCCCGTACAATTACTTCGAACGAAAGCAAAAGATGGAGATTTTTATCAGAGGTAAAGGATTGTATAATTCTACCATGGATATGGAAACAAAACCCACATCAACCATTGAAAAATCGAAATACCTCAATAGAATGGATGAGGCTTACGGATCCCTCTACATTCACATGTCCCATGAGTTGTTGTTTCATGAAAACTCCAAATGATACTTGGACCACCATGGAAGGACTCTTTGGAAAACAAGATGAGATGAGAAGTCATTTTATCGAGGTTGAACTACTTGCATTGGATCTGAAATTCTTTGAAAACATCCAGGATTTCTTCATGAAGTATAAGGATTTTTTGTTGTAACTCAAGGCTTGTGGGGTCGACAAATCAAAGGAGGAAAAGTGAATGGTTCTCACAATTTTGTCAAAACTTGGTCCCAAATACTAAGTCTTTGTTTCCACATTCCACACTCAGAGATTCATTGTTGGAGGATCCTGGACTATTCCCTCTTTGGAGACCTTCATTGAGGCCCTGATGCAAGAACAAGATAAACTCATCAAAATGGGTGTAACCAAGAACTCAAAAGCACATGCACTTGTTGTGCATGATGGCAGCCCATCAACTCTCAAAATCAGAAATCCAAGCATAAAGGCAAAGTAAATACGCATGTAGAGTCTAAGAAGGAAGGGTACTCCAAACCCTTCAATGATTCCTCGAGATCCAAATGTGGAAAAGGAAAGAAAGGGCATAAGTTTACCTACTGCGATCGAGGATTCCATCCAAAATCTGCATGCATGAAAAAAAAGATATATCTTATGGCACCAATTATTCAAAAGAACAACCTTGGGGATCACATTCTCGAGGGTGCCAAGAATAAGTTGGAAGATCAATCCCCCAAAGGTAATCATCATGCATTAGTATTTTTTCACTCTTCTCTTGATGCCAGGATCATGGATTTAGGTGCATCCCATAATATGGCTGCCACACAGGATGTCTTATCTTATTTGACTGTATGTAATGGTCCTCTTATCCACATGGGGGATGATTCTCCAATTGAGGTCTCTGGAAAATGGAGAGAGGAACTAGATCATGGAAATTTTGAGAATTTCCTACATCTTCCCAAACTTTTCGTGGATTTTCTCTTGGTGTATCAGATTACACACTCAGGCTCAGAAAAAAAGGTTGAGTTCACACCAAACTCTATGTCCATATTCGACATGCAAGAAAACTCCAAAATTTCTATCAGGTAGCAACTTAGCAATAAGAGGATTGTTACACATCAAAATTACTCATTAGGATGATGGCCTAGTTTTGTCATTACCAATGTCGCAAGTGCGCATTTCACCTAAAAGTGTCGCAAATATCATATTGTTGTCCTTCCCATGTTGTGTCCCGGACGACATTATCAAGAAAACCTACAAGACACCTCAAAAGACTGGTTATGAAGAGGAGAAGTCATTTGAAAAAGAGTGCAAGTCTTTTGCCACTGAGAAAACCACTAAAAAATCAATTTTGGAAGGCAGCGCTCCCCTATACACTGTCAAGGAGTGCCAACACTCCCTGACCTCCTTTGGGGGAGCGTTCCAATGCTTTGTGCCCCATTTTGAGGGAGCACTGGCCTTTTTTGAGCAAATCTTTGGATTGTTGAGAGRAATTAGGGAAGAATCCCTTCATACCTAGAGTTGGTTGGGTTTGGATCTGAGGTCAAAGCTCGAACTTAGGGAAGATCCACAACCAAAGGAGAAGAATCCTCAACTTATTCGAAGGATMTCTTAAGTGGTTAGGCCTCTCCAAGCCTATATAAGGAGGCCTCTTCATGGTGAAAGGGGAGGAATTGTGAAGTATCAAACCTATGATCTCATAAGGGAGATATCATTGAAGCATCAACATTCTGTGTGGATTATTTGAGCAAGGGTATGGACAAAGGGAGCTTGGTGAAGCTGCTACACTGCATCCATGGATGTAAGCACCACTTTTTTCTCATTAATATAAATATATGCTTGGCCTATTTCCTTTAAAGTTTGTGTACATTTCATGAACTTGTCTCTAGTAGATAGATCTGTTTTCGAGATAATCTCAGTAGAATAGGAATTTTTTTGTATCTTTGTTTGTTCTACAGGACTTATTGAGGAGCTTAAGATCGAAGCTCAACTTGGACTGTGTGAGGACAAACGCCATTAAAAAGGTACACTTTTATTCTTCCTCTTCATACATTAGCTTAATTAGATCTAAAAGGAATGTCAGTGTCCACAATAGCATTTTTTGTCTTGGTCATAGGGGTCTAGTATCCAAGAGAGAATCCGCTTGTCCACAAGGGGATTTCTCTGTAACAGAAATTGGTGACTCCACAAGGGATGGACCTTGATTTTTGTTTTCTTTCCTAGGTCTTTTTTTGGCCTTTGCTCATGTTTTGACCTTCTCCATATTGTGTCTTTGATTCTTAGAACTGTGTTGATTGGCTCTTTACCTCATCTCATACATTTTGATTTCCTAAAGTTGCTTGAATTTTTTATTTTCTGGGCATTTTTCTGAATTTTTAGTGGTCAACACCCCCCTAGCTCTTTTACTAAAGCATTGGCGCTCCCTGTTGAGCTTACACAGAGCGTTGAAACGCTCTGGTGCCCTTTACACTAGAGCGCTGCCCCTTTTCTTTGAAAAATGTTCTATGGATTTCACTCTCTGAGTTCTTTCTTGCTTTTGGCACTTGTTCAAAAGTCTTACAACCTCAGTACATCTTTGTCTTGGTCTTCAACACTTTGTTTTTTGAGGATTGGCCACCTTTTGTTTGGAATTCTGATGTTTTTTCCTTACCTTGAAGTCACTCTTTGTCTTTGACGATTCAAAGTCAACTCACTATTTTCCTCTCACTTATCTGACTGAGTGGAAGCTTTTGTGAGGAATTTCAAAGGTCTATGCACCATTCCATTTGATATTTGAGGTCATCTTGTCTAAGCCCCTTTTCTTCTCTTGAGTTTTTGGTTTTCTTTTTGCAAGTTTTGTTATCTTTGTTTTTCTTGCTTAAATCATGACGAGAGTGTGTTTTGGTTTGTGTGAAACTTGCTTCTAATTATCTGAATCTCATTGATCTTAAATTCTGAATGACATAAGGAGCTTTACATCAAATTTGTTATCATTCACACATAAAGCAAAAGGATACATTTGTTATGATTGTTTTTGGATATTAGAACGACATTCTATGAAATTTTTAGCATTATACTAGATTTGATTGAGGATTCTGCATCTTAGTGTTTGACAGTGAAAAGAACATTCTTCTATTTCCCTTAAATAAGCATTCATTGAAAGAAAATATTGCTTAAAATTTATTATGCATTTTTTGGTAATTGATTCATAATACTATAAGTTTCATTTTCATACACCCTTGAGTAAAGATCAACTACAAATTAATGCTAATTAAAATTTATCTAGAACATTTTGTTTTTAGAATCCTCCACCAACATTAGACTAGGATTAGCACTTTGGATTAAGTTGTGAGTACAACTCTCCAAAGTATTCAAAACAAACATTAGTATCTTGCGATAGGGAGAGAAAATCCAATTGTCGTATAGGCTTTCTAGGATCCCCCTCTCACACAGGGGTTGCGCACGAGGTCGCATTCGGGAGAGTTAGGGAGATTATCCCTCTGTGGTTCAACCGTTTGTAGTGAACAAATTGTATATTGAGGGTTCTTCTTGAGGTTCAGCTGGTTTCATTTGGTCTCGGTGCTTCGTGAACTCCAAATCCATTCGGGGTCCTCTGGAGTTCTACCGGTCCACTTGTCCTCAGTTCTCTCGAAGGATTTTGGACTTTTTATCCTGCTCACACGTTCGGACTGGACTATCGACTGTACCCTCCCAGGGGCTGACTGCGAGTTGGTGTCCTTAGTAGCCATAATATTTAGGTACTTACATAAGGTGATGGTGAAGGGAAGTCTCACTATACCTGGAACAGATGTTGGTCAAACTCACTCGATATCCTTGGAGGGTAAATCCACAATTACTACGTGGAATCTTGCACCAAGGCATAAGTCCATTAAACAGGTCACCATCGTAACTGTTCCACCATATCCTAGCCCCTTCTTGACTTGATCATGCGACGTTGGATTTCATCACCAACTAGTACGGTCATCAAGAGAAGGTTTTGTTTTCTTGGTTTGATTTCTAGATGTGTTTAGTGTATGTTGTTTCTTTTCGTTAGTCAGCCATAGATTTCTTTTTTTGTTCATTACTTAGCTCAAGAAACATCGGCCTTCCTCGTTCATGTAGGATGCAAGGGTTACCCCCGGAAGATCTCGAGGGTTATCTACCTTTTCTTCCCAACTCTTCAGAAGGCCCTCCTGAGGCTCATAATGAACTAGGCTCTGAGGTTGGAAGCACACACTCTCTATATCAATTCTGAATTGTTTTTTATTCTTTGGAAGATTTTCGAATCAAACCATCCTTGAGTATTAGATGAGAACCGCATTTGGTGCAGGTGAACTCATCTAGAGAGGTTGTTTTTATTGAGGAAACTGAGGTATCCATCGGACCTCATGCAGGAACTAGAGTAGAAGATCCTTTTTTCCAAAGTGAATCATTTAGGACCTCGACTCATACTATTGGAACCTTTGGATTTGGTTTTGTCCCTTTGACAGTCCGTGATCTATATGGTAACCTAGGAGTGAATCCCGATCAACCCATGGCATCACAAGTGCCTGAGACATCTATTAGTTATACGGTACCTTTAAATCACTTTACTGGTACGACCAATAATGTCATCACCGCTACAGACCAATTGTTGATTGGTTCTCACTTAAACCATAGTATCTAGATTGCCTATTCTACCATGGTCCTGCATGTTGCCACAATCCCCACCAAAAATGTGACACCATCCCAGCCCCCAATTGGAACACCACTTAGACCAAATCCATCAATCCCACTTGGGTACAGATATTCGAATCCTTCCATTACCAACACTACCCAGGTTACACCCAGAGGTTCTATCCCTACACCTTTGTTTGGAGGAACCGCTCTTGGTGGCTCTAATCCGGTTGGAGCCTCAAGTCATTCATTTTCTGGTTTCTAGATCCCTCTGGGCACTCAACCTCACGCTGGGGGGAAACCTCCATTTGGGAGTCAAAATAAAATGGGGACACAATATCATCTTGGGGGGGGGATCTCAGACTGGAATCCCTAACCTGTCATATGGGTAGAATGTGACACCAAATTCTTGGCACATTCCTTTTTCGGGAAATCCATTATTCCCTGGGGGGAAACATCCTCAAGGACAACAACAACCTTATCCTCCTTATGGAAAAAAATGTCTATCCACCTTATGGGAAAACCCAACAACCGACTTATAATCCTCAGAACCCATCAGGTTATCCTCCATATCCACATGTTTCTCAACCATCCTCAAATCCTGTTTATTCTAGTCAACCACAACCAAATGTAGGAGGACCTAATGGATATAATTATCCACCTAACCCAGTTTATGGTCCTTCTGGTGTTCCCATGCCACACTAGTATCATCCTCATGTTAACCGACAACTACCATTACTCATGACTCTGGATCTTCTAGACTTGTCTTGGTTAACCAATGATCCTATATTGCATTATCCTTTTTGGCCAGTCATCCCTGCTAAATTACCTTATGATATTCAAAAAATTTACAATAAACCTGGAGAAGACCCAAATAACAATGTGATGAATTTCCATTTGTGGTGTTCATCAAACTTCTTAATGGACGATTCTATACATTTGTGTATTTTTCAACGAACACTTACGGGTTCAGTAGCCAAGTGGTATATTGAACTGCCATGTGGTTCTTTCCAAGACTTCAACTCCCTTGCCATGTCTTTTCTAGCACACTTTCAACTACCCATTCGATACGAGACGGGTACCGAACTCTTGACCTCCCTTCATCAGACAAACTCCATATATATCTCCGATCATATTCATGAGTGGAGATGAAGACAAAGGTTGATCAAAGTAGTCATTCCTGACCAATTATTGGCAGAATGGTTTACTAAAACACTGTTACCCCCGATTGCTCATGATGTCGCCATGGGTGGTGTAGTCACCGAAGAAGAGGCCATTCCTCGGGCTCAGTACTTAGATTTGGTTTATTCATAGGCTGGTACCTTATATGAGTTGATTCCAAATGCTACCCATGCCACTAACGATCCATCCAAACCTTCATCCTCATCGCATGCGGATGGCATTATTGGTTCCATAAAAAATCAGTCTGCATACCAGTCGACTGAAGATACACCTTGATCTACTTCCACGTCTACTCCTAGTTCGACCGCACCCTCCTCTACCTTCTCTCATACCCAAATTTATGAGGTGAATAAAATTCAGTATGCCCCTTCACAACAATCCAGAGGTAAGAAAAAGACAAAGAACAAAAACAAAAAGAATAATAACAATGAACAACCTAAATCTCAAAACCCACCACCTGCTAATGATAAGCAACCACAGTGGAAGCCAAAGTTCCTGTGTCGTATTTGTGGTGACGATCACTACACTCGAGACTGTCCACATCACGATGAAGTGGCCAAAATTTTCAAGGGGAATTCCCAACCCGTTGTGCTTACTCATCCTTTTCCTCAACAACAATATATGGTTGCTCAAACCCCCTCTCCAGGGGGAAGTTCCAACCACCCTTCTCATGATGAATCCTCGACAAGTGCCCATATATATCTATTTAATGGGATTGATTTAACCACCCGCTCTACGAGCTACGACACACCAGTTAAACCTGCCAAAGGAAAGGTCACTAACGGTTCTTTACTGAATCCATCACCATCCTCTATTAGCCCTCCATCTGTCAGTCTTCTGTCTGGATCGCTTCATATATAGAAAACTACGTTCAACTCTATATTACGCCCTCCTAAGAGAACTATATGTAAATCTACCTTGAATCCTAGTTCGTGTGCTGCCCAGAACTACAACATTGTTGAAGATTTGGCTCAAGCACCGTGTGCTATGTCTGCGTTAGAATTTCTACAACACTGCCCCAATCAACGTAGAACGCTCTTGGCTGCTATTGATTCTTTTGATCCTGATTCGTCCAACAATATCATGTTTAACCAGGATAATTTTACATCTCGTCTCTCTCACCAACTTGCTTTCCAAGTTGATGTTGTTGTTCACAACCAACAAATTCACCGAACTATATTGGATGAGGTAGCCTCTACTTGTGTCATGTCTTTAGCCTGCTGGAAAATCTTGAAATCACCCACACTTAAAAAATCCCCAACGATGTTGTGTGCATTCGATGGGCGAGGTTTTAATCCTCACAGACTATTGCAGTCCTTAGTCATTCAGTTAGGCGGAAAAAATGTTATTGTTGATGTCGAGGTGGTCGATGCTCCTCTCGATTACAACCTGTTACTTGGAAGAAGTTGGTTTTATTCTATGACTGTTGTTGCTTCGTCTTTATTTCGATGCGTACAATTTCCTCATCTGAGAAAAATCATCACTGTCAATCAGTTAGATTTCTGTACACCCAATTCTCGCGCTCTCTCTACCAACAATATTCCATTCTTGGGAGATCTCAAGATCATGTATGAAAACGTTGGTTTTGGCTTGTTGAAAGACTCTAGCCTTATGGGTACCTTCCCTACACCACTTCCACCCACCACACATCATGTTGCCACAATCAATATGATTTCGACTACGATTTACTAATCCTTGGAATCATCTAACCCTTGTATTGTACCTAGTCCATTGGAATTCGATGCACTAGGTGACATCGTGCCACTTAGTCCAGCCGAAACCTCATACATTGCTATCCAATCTGCCTCTCCCTCCTCGGATGACCAACATCTCTTGGCACCCGACAATTACTCGATGCCATCGTGGTTAAATTCCTTGACGTCTGCTTCCAACTACATTTCCCAAAATTTTCCTTTCGATGAATCTATAATGGAAATGCTTAGCATCGACGACGTACCTTGGGATGATAGCCATCATCGATCCTCTTTTCTTCCACCTCTCGAAGAAATTCAAGAAGACATACACTCTGTCTTCCCTCCTAATATTGTCGATTTTCCACAATCTCCTATCCTCACACAAGATACTCTTTCTGAGGGGAATTTGGGAAAAATTTCATATACAATCTTTATCGACATTTCGATAAATGAAGGTGTCATGGAAAACATCAACCTCGGTGCTAATTGTTCACCCGAGGAAGTGGTCTCTTATACCGCTTTATTTAAAGAATTTTGCGATGTCTTCGCTTGGAGCTATGAAGAGATGTTAGGGATCGATCCATTGATTGTTGTGAATGAGATTAAAACCTACCCAGGTGTCAAACCTATTCGACAGAAACTCCGCCCGGTCCATCCTAAAAAGATCGCGGCCATTAAGGTAGAAGTTAAAAATTTATTGAAATTTGGCTTCATTTATCATGTCCCCTTGACGGAATGGGTTTCGAACATTGTTTCGGTCACTAAGAAGCAATGGACCATTCGTGTCTGCGTAGATTATAGGTATATCAATAAGTCTTGTCCGAAAGACAACTACCCTATGCCCTTCATCGACCAGATTATTGATAATTGTGTTGATACCGTAATTTTCTCTTTTATGGATGGTTTCTCAGGGGATAACCAGATTGACATTTTACCTGTTGATCAACATAAGACAACCTTCATCTCCCCATGGGGAAATTTCGCCTATCGGAAACTACCATTTGGCCTTAAAAATGATGGTGCTACATTCCAGCGAGCCATGTCCTATTCTTTCCACGATATCAAACATATTG
>SNQJ01S0021496.1:78511-92508 GCA_010110895.2 Picea sitchensis | reverse complement strand
TTAAGAAATATAATTTGAAAATCTCTTTTCAAATTTAAGAAAACATTTGTTCAAAATTTTGTAAACTTTGTTCATTACATTTTTACTCAACAACTATATAAAGACTATATCAGTCCATGATAAATGGAAGGTGAGTTTACATCTACACCAATCATTACAAAAATATGTTGTAGTTGCAACATTGAATTCTTCAGGCTTAAGAGAAAATGAAATGTATTGTCAAACATGTGACACTCAATACAAGTTGTCACAGAGATGAAATTTTTTAAAAGAGTAAAGAATTTTTCTTGTTTGGCAATTTGATATAGATCCCAATTAAAGCTTGAAAATTATCTGTTGTCCAAAATCCTGGTTGAGAAAATTACAAAAATAATTAGAAGTATAATGTATAATCAAAACAACAAGAAGTTTAATCAGTTTCAAAAACATTCTATAACATAGAAGGAAAGGGATAAAATATATACATTCAAAAACATTGCATAAAAACATATTTATGTTTAAACCTCAAAAAATGAAGTTTCCAAATATAAAAACATATCTAAATCCCATAAAATTGTTAGAATCTTACTCTAATATGCAACCAGATTGGTGGCATCGACAACACCAATTAATATCGACTTGACCATGACCATTTTGTCTATGAAGCCAATATTTTCTCAAATGTCTCCCCACTTCCCTATCACATATATGCATATATATGTGTGTATAATTTCCTTTAGTGTAAAGAAGCACAACAAAGATGGATCAAGTAAGTCAAAAGGTTCACGGTGTAGGTTGGTGACCATAGATTGAATTCCATGAAGAAAATGCTCTTGTTTCATTATTTCATGTGAAGAAGAACCAAACTTCAAAGCATCTGAGTTTTCCATAACTGCAGGATAGAGAAAACAAAAATAAATAAACTATGAGCTGAAATACAAATAGAACGTGTGTATGGAAATTTTCAAAATTTGCTTCGTCAGTTACAAAAAATATTAGCATGAAATATTACACATGTAGGAGACTCCAACTATGCATATGAGAGAAATATAAACATTTATTTCCATGTATAATAATATGATTTTTTTAATGTTACTGTTTAGTAACAAATGAATGTAACAATATAAATAATTATATGCTTTTCCTATAGACATAGTAAAAGGAAACTACTAAAGGTATAAAACATATAAAAAAATAGAGAAGAAAAGATTAATAGGAGAATAGTAACTACGAATGACAAAAAAACAATAAAACAGACACATTTTATGAAGAGATAAAATACTTACATGGGATGCTACAATGATAAGGAGTGTAATTGTTGCTCTTGTTTCTTCCTAATAGTAACATAAGAATTATTTTTCATCTTGGCATAATGTTGAAAAGAGAAAGGTAGAGATATGCACAAACCATCTATCGATTTCACTCTTGATATGGATGTGAAGGTCAACCCTTGACACTCTTTCTTGCCTATATCAATAGTAGCTCAATCTAAAGTCAACGCCTATGAAGAGGTTCACTATGTTCATATTCAACTGAGTGTCGTAATATGATCTCAAAGGCTTGTCGTTGTTTCTCTGACAAGGATGTTGGTGAAGGAATTGTGGAAAGAGAATTTTCAACAATATCAACCCTAGATTTGGCAATGTTTATAAAATCTATAGCTTCTTCGGTAACATCATTTGAAACCATCAATTTCTCCCAATTAAATCATAAATCGAATTCCCTTCGACCAGGAGTTTGAAGGTCAGAAATTGTGATATTGTTAGGAGGTATCAAGCGAGACAAAACTTGCCATTCTTCAAAATCATCTTCAAAAATGGTTTCTTGTTCATGGGAATATTCATATTCATCAGCATTATTAGAAGGTATAGGTGAATGATCAACATGCCATGCTCGATATCAGAAATTCCGCCAATTTTCAATCATTGTTTCACTGGAGAGGCCAATATCAATGGGAATATTATGAAATGGTTTGTACAAAAGTAACTTAGACCGAAAAAAAGTTTCAAAATCATCAAAAGAATCACTCAGAATAGAATAAAAACGTGGAAAACTCGAACAATGGCATGAACATATCTATGCGTTCATGGTTCTTTTTTATGTTTTCCATCAAAGGACCAAGATATTTCTATTTCTATCATAGACAAATGATCAAGAACTGAAGGTTGATTTTGATACATTTGAAGAAAACTATCTGGCTCAGAAAATTGATGGGGATGAGTTGATACTTTCTTGAAAACATTTCTACCAACATTTAAGTAAAAGAATTTCCTACTGCAAACAACAAGAGGTAGTTTCAATAACATATGACATGTTTCTTGTGCACCAATGTCACAATCAACAAGGGTTTCTACAAGGAACCTTTTGTATGCACACAATACATGAGTTTTTGAGTCGTTTGCATTTAAAATTATAGTCAACATATCTTGGTAACTTTATGATCTCTTTTCTGCCTTGGAAGCATACTTTGCAATATATTTTAAGACAACATGTCGAGAAACCACAGGCTCACAATCAACATTAGCATGCCACATTGTAAGGAGATCAACATTATGAACATTTAGCCTATCATGATTTTGTGTAAGCTCGTATTTTTTTTTCCCTTTCTCATCTACGAACAATATTGAATCATCGCAAACCTCCCATGGAGCATTGTATCGACATTTGAGAATAGACCCTTTTTTTTGCAAACAAGAATCTACACTACACTTTGTATGTCTTTGAACACGATTTAACAAATGCTCATAATCATCTTCAGCATTAGAAGAGAAAATGTGTTCACTATTTAATAGTAATGGATCATCATTTAAGCTTCGTGGAACCATAATGTTTTTTCGATGAATATCATGTGGATTCCATGTTGTTACATATTTATCAAAGAATGTCTTTGCATCGTGCACATTAGAAGGGTTTGACCAATCCAACATGTCCATGTTTGGTGCACCTTCCAACCACAAGAAACCATGTATGTGGGTTGAACCTCTATGTTGCCACTCATACCTAAACAAAAAGTATATATATTATATAAAGTTAGTAAACATATATAGAAGAGTACAAGAGGAATGTGAAAGTAAACAAAAAGTAGAAATCCATCAAAACAAACCTGTACCAAATGTCCTTACCTTTAATATATTTTTTTATGACTTCTTCCTTGAAGATTTGAAATCTTTGATGCATATACATGGAAACAAGATGCGGGTACTTGATGACATTTTCCACTTTTTTACGATGTTCATTTAAAAGACGAGAATGTGCATTTTTGGGCATGACATTGTGTAAGTCCTGCCACTTTGTGTGAGTTGCACTCAAAGTAAAAAACAATGTTGGACAACCCAACTGAGTAATCATGTCATTGATTTTAGCATGACACTTTGTCCAATAGGCCCTTGTACCTCGAAGAGTAGAACCAAAATGCATAAGATGCTCAGCCAAATTATTGTCAGATAAACCAATGAGTTGTTGCCGCAAGTCTAGAATTGTTATAGGTGAGTTATCATGTATATTCTTGTTTACAAATATTGCAGTAGTTGCTTGGCTATGATGGCGCATAATCATGTTCAATAAGAAATACCGAAACCTTGGATGCCTTCCAAATCTCTGATCAAAGAATCTGATAACATGTAATCCATATTCATGCAGTTGAATATTACAAATACGAGGATGCAACCAATCAGCCTCACCAATGGGGAATAATGTGGGGAAATCCATGTCCAATAACCCTTCTGTATTATATTCATTGATGGGAGACAAACCAATGTCTGGCCAGTCCAATCATTCAATAGGTGTGGAATCTTCATTTTGAATGAATGTTCTTATTTCTTCCATTTATCTCCCTTCATTGGGTAGTCAGGCAAGAAAAGATGAATGATGAGCATGCAAATGATCCGGAGCCATCTCTTGATTGTCAACAACATTACTCTTTGTTTCTTGAATATCACAATCAACCAATTTAAGCCTACTTGACACATTTGTTGGCCTTTCAGGGAGAGAAGCAAGTGAATCCATGTCAATTTGAACATCCGTGTAATATTTATCCATTTGAATTTTGTAATGCAATGCATCCAAAACTAATAATATCTTTACATAGAATTCATAATGTTTAGATTGTGCACCGCATCTCCTAACAATGAGGATGTCAATATATTCAACACATCATGGAAGGTTTCTATCAATCGTGGAAATATCTTCTGGAAAGCTAATTGTGTGACCACTATATTTATATTTCCCACCACGAGCATGTGTCACTTGCAGTATTGGATTAACCCTTTTTATTAGCATCTCCTCAACTTGGGTAAGAACATTTAGAACATGAGTTTGGTCACCTAGATCCATGTTATTCCAACGAGAGAAACATGGGAACCCCACTCATATTTGTACATTTTTTACATAGGACCTTCAAACCCTCTCAAAACTTAGATTCCGAGATAAGATTCACAACAAACATGGCACATTTGCACAATGGAGAGGCTATCAATCTTAGCTCGAAATATTTTATGAACTTCGATCATGTTGGTATGAAATTGATGGAAAGCAGGTTGATTCACTTGATGGATATAAACTCTAGACAACAGAGCATGTTCAAGACCAATGTCAAAGCCCCTACCCAAATTTGGTCTAAGAGGAATTGTTGCATTGCTTCCAACATTTCTTTCCCTTGAATTTATGGAGTGCATATCTCTATTTGGATTGAATTGAATGGTGTCATATTAAAAAAAGATATAAAAATGTTAAATTCCAACTTACTAACTTACAAGAGAAGGAAAAATAAAATCCTTGGAATGCAGACGACGAACAATTACATTATATTGCGAATATGATGGTCTTGGTTGACGTGGACCAAGGTTATGAGAAGGCTCCCCTTGAGTTTTAACATGTGTTGCTCAAATATATTGGTCGTTGATTTCTATACCTCTATTGGAATGGTTAGTGTGTTGCAAATAAGGAGAAAATAAAATGTTAATTTACTAATTTTAGTAATCTATATATTGAAATGTTGTTGAAGAAATTTGACAAAGAATTATGGCACTTGAATACCTTAGTTGTTCCAAGTGAAATAGTTCTAATTGATTCTGTTGGTGGATGGATATTAGCTCGGAAATTTTGGAGAGAAGACACAGATCCAACAGCAACAGGTAAAGGTTGCAAATTATCAACCAAATTGCCAAGAAAATTACTATCACCCACAAATTCAGATGGCCTTATATTTTAAATGTCTTCAAGAACTCTACCATGAAGGTTTTCCATCCTTCCTTCATGTTGCAACCTAGGAGTTCCATTCGTTGAAGACTGAGGGTTGTCATTTGAATCAAGGTTTTGAACATGATCATCTTTTGGAATATGAGAAGTTTCCGCAATGAAGACAACATTGTTATGAGATTGTGGAACATAAGAAATATTAGAGTATGAAAATATTGTGGGAAATAAACATCAACAGGTATTGTTTTTCGCATGATAGTAGCTAAACTTCTATACTTATGACTATTGAAAAAATCATTTTGAATATTATTTCGAGTGGTTCTTGTACGATACAAATCTCTTCTACGTTCATTTATTGCATCTTTGTTTTGTTGATACCGTAAATGACGAATTTCATTTCTCCTCTCACATTTTGTCAGAGAACGAGTTCGTTTAGTAATACGTTTACTAGTGCCTTCAGTAGACATTTCTACAAAAGGAAAAAATACATCATAATTAACTTGGCATATATTGTGCCTTTAGTAAACAATATTTATATCAATCCATATGACAATGATATGAAACTGAAAATTATCACAATTGAATATGAGTCCATAAGACAAGTACAACATGTTTGATAATATTATGACTTCTTTATTATAAGGAAAAGTAGACTAAGCCAACAAATCTATTCCCAATGGTGGCATGTCATCAACAGAATCCATGTTTGGAAGTAGTGGGAAAACATTTCCATTTTCATTCAGATCATTGAAATGGTCTTGAAATGGAAATCTCAACTCAGAGTTTTGTAACATGGATACATTTGTGATATTTGTTGGGACACAAGATACGGTCATCAAATCATAGAACATCAGTGGAACTTCATTTTTCTTGCACATGATCACTATCCCGTCCACTATTCAAAATGGAAGATATCTAAGACATTTTATATTTATGTCTGTTGAAAGGTGTTGCAACAAATTCTATTTGAATCCCGAGTCGTCTTCAAAACACTCCAAACTTCGTTCAATATATGGTTCACCAAATATAAAATTATCCACTTCTTCAATAGACCAAACAGAGGTGGAACCATCATTGATGAGGCATATAATTTGGTAATTGTATAATGCCAATGACATACATCGTATGTCTAGGTTTGGAACAAAAGAAAAACCCCACTGATTATTTAAAACATCTATTCAATATATTGTGTACCCATAGTAAGGGTAGTCTTCATAATCTTTGTCTAAATACAGCAATAAATTTTACTTTTATAGAAAAATGTGTCTTTTGGAGGTGTAGTGCCACCATAAGGAATGTTTGTACTCCTATACACCTTGTCAAGTCTACTGCAAATGAAATACTTTGATTGCATGTTGTTCGAAATATGTTTCAAAACAACCCATTCATATTTTATAGCACTCACATTTTCCAAAAGTGTAAAGAAACCCGAGTCTCCAACCCATATAGAACCTATGTTTTTGAATGACTTCGTATATGGATTCATCACAAAATAATTCTTTGTAAGGGAGCATATTGTTGGTAAAGATAACAAAATCATGGATCGAAGAGTGCATTCAATTGTGTAGCTGGAATCTATAAATGGCACATGAAAACAACAAACGCGACCAGTTTGATGAAAGTATCCTCCAACGAAGTAACCTTCCTCACCATAGAGCAAAGGAATTAGAAAACCAAATTCATTGCAGGAAAGTCGATGACAATGCACAAGGAATGAAGGGGTTTGTAGAATAGCATTCTAGTGTTTACAAATAGTTCTAAATCTTGTCAACACTGAAAAAGGGAGCCAATAAAATATCAGCTCCAAAATCTGGAATGGCAAACAACTCCATATTGTTGGATCCATAACGATGTCAAGAAGTTCCCTAGCACTGGAAAAACAGGAGTAAAGTGATTATAACTTTTATAGAATGAAATCTATAACATAAAGCCTGTAAAATAAATCAACCACTTGTGAATATAACTTCTAGGTATCAAGTGAATATAAATTTAATAAATCAAATAATCATTCTAATAAATGCAATGAAGATGAGGGCTTAACACCCAAAAAATATAATCCAAAATGAGAGATAAAAAATTCTTTATAGGCATTGTTATATTGAGCATATTTACACTGAACATATATAGAATAATAATCCAAGCAATAATTTTCTTTCAATTTATTAATTTTCTGCCAATTCATTAAGTATGAAGAAAGGATAAAAATTACAATTAAATTAAATTAAATTAAACATAAAAATATAAATTTCATATCTTAAGCAAAGATTTAAGGGATGGTTTAAAATACAAATTTCTTTTAAAAACTTTTGCTATGTTGATAAGAATATATGATCTTATTATATCCTAAAGATTTTAGTCTTTATCAAAAATATAAAAGAATATTTATTTTAACTCTTCAAAGCAATTTGTTGCGCGACAAAATAGTGAGTATGGAACGTTGTTTTGTTAGCTTCAATTAAAACATTGTATTATTGTTATATGACATGATTGTAGACTTTAAATGCTTTAAAGGTTCGTATTATATTAATTTAAAATGATACCTTATAGATTAAATTAATCCAATTAATTTAATATATAAGGTATCACTTATATACATTTAATTTAATAGATTACCCACAATTAAAATGATGTATTAATTAAAGGTAACTAAGGTATAAATATAATTAAATTAATTAAAAGTATAAATATAATTTATGGTATATTATAGATTTATCGATATAATTATAATTAAATTAATAGTTATACATCACTTTAAATTAATATACCTTATTTTACTTATTACCTTAATTTAATCTATTAATAATTAATGTAAACACTTTAATTGTTTAAATTATTTATTTAAATAATCCTTACCGTTTAGGCTTAATTTGGCACAACTAAATCTATAATTTATTTGTGAATCTATAATAGATTCACAAATAAATTATAGATTTAGGTTTATGATTTCAGCATTGTTTATTCCTTATATAATATTAATATAAACACATAAACTCCGAAAACACATATTAAATTTATTAAACTTAAAGGTTTATAAACGCCGAAATTTGTTAAGGTTACCCTAATTGATTAGAGGTTTATGTTTTAATATGGCATGGATGCATGTTTATTCTTCTCGTTGATAACCCAATATAACCCAACAATAAGAAAACACATTAATTTAAAATTATGGATTTGTATTGAAAGACATAGGGCATTGTATGCTCGTCTATAATCTTTCACAGAGTGTATAAACATTACAAGCGTTCATGGAGTGTATAAACATTACAGATTCCTGTGAAATTCTGAATAAACAGGCATTGTACAAATTAATGGAAATGTATCACTTATTCAGACTTTGCGTTAGTGTATAAAATGTAACACTTATTCAGAGTTGGCGTATATCAGACTTTGCGTTATTGTATAAAATGTAACAGGCAAATGGTTATTCAGGCCATGTAACTGGAATGTAACACTTATTCAGAATTGGTGTATATCAGACTTTGCGTTAGTGTATAAAATGTAACAGGCAAATGGTTATTCAGGCCATGTAACTGGAATGTAACACTTATCCAGAGTTGGCGTATATCAGACTTTTCAGATTTCAGTCGGGCACTAATGGTTTCGGTTTATACCCTCACACTAACATAGACGCATTTAAATTAATTAGTTTCTTCTTTGTATTAGCATATCTAACCTTCTTGTATTAGCATATGGAACCTGGGTATCTGCCTTATGGTTGCATACCTTCTCGAATTTTAAGGTGCACATATACATATATTAACATTATCACCTGATGAGCTTCACGGTCTGACAGTGGAGTGAGTTTGCATTCAATTGCAAGCTTTATCCAATGCCACGCACAAAGACTTCCATGGATTTCCCAACCCCAGTCTATCTTTTCTCACAACAATTCGCTGGTTATATCTCATTCTTATTTTTGGTTTGTTGTTCAGGTAATATTAATTTCAAAATTTAACGCCCCAACATTTGAATAATAAATAAAGATTTAGACATGATGAACTATGCAAGATTCGAGTGCTTCCAAGATGGATCAACAAAGTTGTCCTGGAGACCATCAAAGCATTCGAGGGATACGATGGGAGGCAACTGTCGAGGCAGGGCTTTTAGGTATTGGGCAGTGGTTTCAGGTATGGTATGATGAAATTTATTTAAGTACGATTCAATAGATAGCTGATTTTTATATATCTTTTGGTTTTATGGTTGGTAGTATATATCCCACTTTATTTTGACCATCATCAATGAATCTACATCTACATTTTGATTATATCTGCATTTTGATTAAGGTAATAAGATTTTTAATGTTATATAGTTCAAAAATAATGTAAATGTCAATATTTGTACTTAGTTAACAAGATTTTTAATGTTACATGTTTTAAAACTAATGTAAATGTTAATATCTTTATAAAAAATGAGTTTTTACAATTTTTTTACAATATATAAACTTAAACGATAATCATAATGTTACATGTTTTAAAAATAATGTAAATGTTAATATCATTATAAAATGAGTTTTTACAGTTTTTTACAATATATAAACTTATATGATAATCAAAAGGTGTATAGCTACTTTTAAACTACATAACTTTATTTTGAAATTTAAAATACATAACGTGTAGAACAGATTTGACATGAATGAGTCTTCCTTTTTATTGTTGTAGCCTATCGGCGTTCCTCAACCACAAAACATTTGTGGTTGTGCTAGTTTATAAATTCATTCATAAAATAGGGTTCAAAAACACCGAAATCGTTTAATGATCTTTTAATTTAAATTACAAACCTTAATTGAACAGTTAATTGATTCTGAACAAGTAATATTGGATTGAACAGTAATATTAATCAATGTGGTTTGTTAAATAGAAATATTAATGGTTAAGCCCTATTAATTGTTAAACAGTAATATTAATTGTTCAGAATAAATTGAACAGTAATATTAACAGTAAACAGAATAAACCAAAATGATTGTTTGACTGGAATATTAAACCCTAAACCCAATTTTTGGGTTTAATTATTAAATGGTTGATTAATATTAAACCAATGCCACATTGTGGTTGTTTATTGAACCCTAAACGATTTTAGGTTTGAACCCTAATTTATTCTGAACAAACCTAATATTTTGAATATTGAACAGTAATATTAATTGTTAAACCCTAATTTATTCTGAATAAGTAATGCTAATCAATTGATTAACATTTAGGTTTGTTTGTTTATTAAAATTGCCACATTTCGGCGTTCACTTACAATTAAGCCGTTCGTTTAGCGTTCTCTTGGCGTTCGTTTAGCGTTCTCTATACGCCAAATCCACAACTAAAATGTAGCTAAATCAAGGCGTATATCGGCGTATAGAAAGGTTTCGGCTCACCTAGAAAACAAAACACAGCCCTAAAATAAAAGTAGCCATAAAATGAAATCAAATCTATAAATGAAATCTATAAAATGAAACAAAAATCTATAAAATGAAATCTATAATAAAAATCTATAAAATGAAACAAAAATTTCAATCCAGATGGGAACATCTTTTTTGGAGATAGAAATAAAAACAAAAAAAACAACAAAAAGCGTTTAAGGAAAATAAAACACAGCTTTATAAATTTCAAGAATCGCGATTAAGCTGAGATATGAAACTATTGCGCAGTTTCTATGCAAGTCTAATTTTAAACTATTATGCAGCTCTAATTTTATGAGTACATACATGTTCCCGAAACGGCTGTGGAGTTTGATAATGAAATGCTCCTCTTCAAGACTGATGTTGTCGCGTTTGAGATCACGACCGAGATACTGAAGAGACCCGCACAATATATACATTAGGAAAACATTAGCGTGCAAGCGATTGTCTTTAATTCGACTGTTTCTAATTCGTGCATGCTACTGTCTATAAATTTAAAAAACTGTAATTCTTACATACTGACTGCTTTGGCTAGAAAGTTCGAACACCCATCCCCATGTAAAGAATAATACTTCTTTTGCCTTCATGCGGATGTGTTTAAACTTAAAAAACTTAAATTGGAAAATCCTCATAGAATAGGTAGCTCAGAGAATGTGTATGGGTGACTCAAAGAATGCGTTGCGGTTCAGATCGTGCAGGTCGTGGTATGGCATGAGAGGAAACTGTGATTCGTGCATGCGGCTGTCTGTAAAGCGCCCATCCCCGTGTAAACAATAACACTTATTTTTCCTGCATGCGGCTGTCTAATTTAAAAACTTAAATTCGCAAATGCTCACAGAATGTGTGGCTCGGCGAATTTGTGGTGGTTCAGGTCATGGCACGAGAGGGAGGTTTAAGGTCATGGCATCAGGGAGTTAATGCGTGGAGGTCGTGGGATCAGAAACGAATGGTGTGTTAGAGATAATGCCTCATTATGATGCATCCTAGAGTGTAGGGATTGGATTGGGTTAGCTGGAGGATTGTTGAGAGATTCACTCAACCTCTCCCTCCAAGAGTGGAATAAGTTGGATCTCACTCCAACTATATAAACCTGATGTATCTCTGTTTATTGTGTGTAATACAATTCTATTGTTGTGTTGTTCTGTTAGCAATCTATGTTTTCCTAATTTGGTGTTCCAACATAAAACGTGTGGAGTGATATAATCGTGGCATGTATACATATTAATTTTTCTTAATCATTTGATCGTGTTAATTATATTTTTAATCATTTCAAGTGTCAATTATATATTCTTATAGTAATTTTTTTAATATGATTAGGTAAATGTAAAAAAGTAAACATGTTAATGGATGTCTTCATAAATGCAAGGAAGTTATGAGCAATATATCTGGTTCATTTATTTTGGAGGACAACTAAGAATATGCCAGCAATTTGAATACATAGCCATCAGATTAAAGTTTAAGATTAAATAAAGTTGTTAGATCATTAATTGTACCCATTAACAATAGGTGTACCCATCAACCACTATAATTAATAATCCAATTTTATTGATATTTCTGATGAAATTTACCTAACAACATACAAAGAGCTTGTGTAACACACCCGACTTGTAATGAAACCTCTCTTCAACAGAAGCATCTAATAAAATTCCCTTGTCGACAGGGACTTGCTGCCATTTGAAGCTTGCCTTGCTAATCAAGCTATCAAAACTAAGCTTCTTCTATATAGCGATATGAATAGTTAAGCACGAGCACAATTTAGTGGAATGTTTTGGGTTTTGGTTATTCATCGAAATATTGTCACATTCATGAATGTGGATATATATGAAAGGTCGAGTCCATGGATCTCCCGATCCTGAGCGTATGTGTTCTCTTCGTCTTTTGTTCTTTCTAGAACTTGAGGAGCTAGTATGTTGCTCTATTTTGAAGTTATGCTACTCTATTTCCATTATTGCAGCCCCTCCAAGGCCTAATTCCATGGGTTTTATTGTGTCTGAAATACAATTTTAATGAATACATCCAGTATTAGAAAAGAGGGAAAACAAATAATATATGCAGCAATTAGGCTTTGTGATAGTTTTAATAATAGACCCCAAACCTGATTGTTGCATACCTTATAGAGAAAAGCCTGATTTCTATCGATCTGTTTTTTTTCTTACTCTTCCTAATAGTAGAAGTATTCATTAAATCTGTATTGCAGGTACAATAAAATATATGGACATGGGCATTAATGAGGATACAATACTGGAAATAGAGCAACATAACTTGGAAATAGAGAAACATACTTGTTGTTGGTCTAGTAGCTGCTAGTATAGAACAAACAACAAACAAAATACAAAGAGAGCATATACTTTCAGGATTGGGAGTTCGATGGACTCCATCCATATATGTGTTAGAATAAGGTAACTAAGTTTGGAGAGTATAAGAGTTGAGTTGTCACGTTCTGAACTTTGTGTATTTATATAATCTTTGGTATTCTATTTTGTTTGTATTGTATTTAGTTTTTGTGTTTGTGTATAAGTTGATACAGTTATAAAAAAAATTAATGCAGTATTCTAAAAGTTATAAGTTTTTGTCTTTTTTGGGGGATATTTCATGGGGATATTTGTTCCAATGTAGTGAGTGTTAAAATATACACATAGATAGATTGATGAAACACACCACAACACATTGATGTGTTCTGTATATTAATATGGAATTTATAGTTATAAATATGGTTACAAATGTGTTATGTAGTTTTAACAACTTTGTAATGGTAAACACACTAATTAACTATTGTGGATCCAATTAATTTATTTTTCATTAACACTCCCCCTTAATTACATCACATAAAAACTATCACTATCACCAACTTCCCCTCTTTAATCAGAATTTAAAACCCCCTCTTAAACATAACTTGGTCCTAACCTGTAATGTCCCCAAGGCTGAGCCCTTTATAAATCTGATGTATGAAACAAATTGTACATATGTGTTATAGGCTGGTGAGCCGAGTTCGGCTTATGTGTTTGTTAGGCCAAGGAGCCTAAGTGTTGAAGGCCAGGAGCCTGTTGTTGTACTTGTATGTATGCAGAATATTTAATAAAATATAAACACCGCCAGGTGTAGACCGACCACGATGAATGAGTGAAGGGGGACTGAGCGTCCACAGAGTGGGCAAGGAACTAGGGGCTCGAAGGTGGGAAAGGGGCTGAGTGATGAGCCTAGGGGCTAAGCCTAGGGGGCTTAGGCCTGGATTAATATTTTAATGTTATTTCCAAAAAAATAGCCATGTGCATATTATTTTACCGTAAGTTCTTTGGAAGGACGAGTGACTTTCAAATGTGAAGGAACGAGCTTCATGGGTGACAAGTGTCAACCCATGTGCATGCAGTTAAAACTGCCGAAGCAAGCCGTGTTGGGGGTTCCGCTCCCATTTCCGTCAACTGCTGCGTAGGTTCCTCCT
>SNQJ01S0021496.1:12606-70906 GCA_010110895.2 Picea sitchensis | reverse complement strand
TGTGTGACTGGCTGCTTATGTATCATGTTTTCGCTGTGTAAATGAATTATTGTTAAATGCTATGGAATGTGTGATTATAGAAGTAACGAGATATGTTTCACTCTGTATATTAAATGTGTTTAATTGTGCTTAAATGCATGTGGTTATATTGGCCTGTGTTTACGATTAAAAGAGTATACAAAATATTACAAGAGCGCGTTTAAACCTCTTGGTTCTTTAAAAAGGTACACTACAAATTGGTATCAGAGCAATTGGTACACTACATAACCATCTCTAATATTACCACTTCTCACATTCGCCAACTTCTCAACATCAAATCTAGCATAGGATTACACATAACACCCTCGTACCTACCTAAGTGGTTCACTCCACAACTTAATGTATCATTCCTCCCAAGTGGTTCATTCCACAACTTGATATATCATCCCTCCCATAGCCAATGCTTCACACTGCTCTAAACCAAGGATACAACCAGAGATACACACCACATGATCACATACTGACCTATGTAGGCCTAACTCAATGAGGGCTTACTAAACATTTGGGGAATACAACTTTCCTATGGAAAGGCTTACAACTTCTTACAACTTGGACCAAAAAACTAGAGGGGTGTCGGGTAAAACCAAACATGCACCACTTATTACAACATTTGATATATGAGGATAGTAATCTGAGTTTATGATTCTTGTATTTGTTGGTGGCTCAAAAAGATTTTTTTTACCAAAAAATTGTTGCATTCAATCTCTAAGCCTTCTTCTTTGATGAACAACTTCTTGGCTTCTCATAGCTTCATGGTCAATCTCTACATATATGATCCATATTATTTTAGGAACGAAATGAAAGGAGAGATATTACAATGAAATGCACATAAATATTACCAGAAATAGTGCAATACAGTAATACATGATTTCTATTAATGAAATAAATGTACACAGACTAAAAATACAGAGTGAAAGACTCGCTACAATGGTAGCATGTTATATATGAGAAGAGATGTGACGGTTACACTCATTCTAAAGAATACATACAATGAGGCTCTGAAGGACCCTAGGAAATGAAGCGCCAAAAGTCATGTGGGCCCCGTTGTGGTAAGTTAGTACAACAACTTCCCGGGGTCATAACGTTATCATACGATCTACGTTTTAGGTGTGTGATAGCCCATTGGAAAGGTATTTTTGAGAAATACACATTATTGTCAAAATTTGACTAAGTTTATAGTTTGATATGGAAATCCAATAAAATATTGTTTAGGGCCCCAAAATGGCCTGGGAAGTGAAAAAAGATGTACTTACATGAAAAATTCTAAAATAATCCAGTTGGAATAGGTGGGTGGCCACCATTATCCACCTGAATGATGTGTCAAGATTCAAAACAGCCATGGAAGTGCATAACCCACAATTACAAAGAAATGTCCCCATTACAGAGAAACATGTTGAACTCAAAATTGTCAAGATGAGCTAGTTGGAATTTAAAACAAGTGAGTGGCCACCAGTGTCCACCTAGATCAATCCTCCCCCCTTAGGAAGAAATAGTCTCCATTGTGTCGCATGCCTGAGGAGGAGGGGAAAACATCTGCTGAATTTGAATCTTAGTGAGTTGCATGCTTTGCTGGAGAAGTTACTTTGCTTGGTCTATGGAAGGATGTCATGAACCTATTGTTGGTGGGGTTAAATCTGTTCCACCAACCTGTTTTCTCTAGGCTTGACGAGACATTGTGTAGGCACCATCGTAGGTCAAGAAACAATATCTTCTTTCTCTTCTGCAATTTTCTTATGCTGGATAGAATATGTTGAGGTTGCAGTGGTTGCAGTGGACTTATGTGCATCCTTTGAACAAACTGTGAAGAGGCTAAATTTTGCAGTATGAGAGATTACCTTACATCATTGTTTTGGTGGAATAGTAGCCAAAAATACCTCTCGTATCCTCTAGAGATGACGCCCTAGAGTAATAATGACACTACTGGTTCGAGACTCATAAACATCATGACGTTTCCACATATATGGTTGGTCAAAAACAACATCATAAACATCACGAGGGGAAACATCACACACTACCTCATCCTTGAAGGGTTGTATTCCATAGCACAAACGACACTACTCGATGACACAGATATCTTGTCCCTGATGAAGTCAGATGATGTTGAATGGATGTGGGTGTTGTGTTGTCAACAACACCAACTGTTTGATGACCTCAATTGAGTTTAAGTTCTTCTAGATACCACTATCAACAATGAAATGTAGTGGGGTCCCTTCACCCACATCTGTGAATGGAATATGAATTCCCCCTCTTCAGGATCTACTGGATTTTCTGGTTGAATTGTTGTAGTTACAACAATAGAAATGGGGTTTGTGTGGATGATATGTCTTTTTTCATTATTTTCTGGATCAGATTCTGAATTAGGGTTTCGCTCCTTATCATTGATTTTAGAGACATTCATTAGTGTTGTGCGAGGGGCATTTGTGGAAGTCATATCGCTTCCCAGTGTCATTCTTCTTCTTTCCTTTACCCTTCCTTTCTTGTGTCTTGGATTAGTTTTCAAGAGGTTGTTGGTTAGGGTCATCTTTAGCGTACTTTGGTTTTTGCAGATTTGCAGACCCAAATTCCCATTTGTTCTAGTGCCTAAATTTCAGCTCAATTTTGACACCATATTGATAGATATCTCCCAATGATGAGATGTTTAGGAAATCCATTTCGGTTTGGATGTACCTATGCAGAGCCCCAAGGTATTTCAGAACCATATTCCACTCGAAGTCTTTGATACCCAACTTGGTGCGCAAGGTATGAAAAGTATTTATGAACTCCGACATTGTTTGACTCTTCTCTTGTCGTCGTGGAGTCCATCTCATGCACTAGTTTTCATAGTTATCAATAGGGCAATATTGTTCCTTGATCCCATCCACAAAAAAATTACAAGTGGGATCAACCCCATATATTCCAAATTCCTCTGTGGAAATTTTCTCCGAGTAAGTTTCCCACCAATGTTTGACATGGGGGAGAGCCTTGAAGAGTGCGAAGATGATATTTTTCTTGTCGAAAAAATTGTGAACAGAGAAATAACCTTCTAGCACTTTTAACCATTTTTCCAAGGCATTTTCATCTAACTAACCTTCAAATATGAGAATATGAAAATTAACTTTTACCTTGAAGGAAGAGGTTCCTCCAAAGTAGTCTCTTTATGAAGATGTGTATCCTACTATCGAAGGGGGCATTGAAAGATGTGGGAAAAAATCTCCATCATTTCGTCCCTCTGTCGCACAAGAGCTTTCTCAAGAAACACGTTAATATAATCTTTTTCTTCGAATTTTCTCTTTTCTTTCGCCATGGAGGCTTTGTTCGGTGTGCGAGAGTGATTTTCCTCAAGAGAGACAAGCTCAAGATGCAACTTGGTATTCTAGGATTGTTGGCCCTCGACCAAGTTTTGAGGAAACCTTGGGCAGGTTTGACCACTTTTTGGACTTCGACGCATTGGTCGAGAAAGGAGTGTCCACACGGAGCTGAGATCATGGATCTCACTTATTTTTCAGGTTATGTGGACCCAACAAGGGGTTTTCTAGGGTTTTTTTAATGGGCTATGGGATGTTGGCCCATTGCTTTACCCATGATTAGGCCTTATTGTAACGGATTGTAAAAGTATAAGTAAGAATGTCTTGTAGAAGAGTATGGGATAGTGGAAAGTGGTTAAGTGAAAGTAGATCTGAGTTTCTTTGTGCAACATAATGTGTATGTAAGGCTCTATGCTCGATAGAGAAGTTGGATTTGTGCCTTAACCTAATTTTGGGAAGGAGGATCTGGTGCTGAGTTCACAAATCTCCTGTCCTATGCGAAGCTCGGCTCTTGGGATTAGTGCACAGGAGTAGATGAATGTAAGAGATTGAAGAATAATAAAGAATACAAAGCAGTTGGTGGACATAGCCCCACACTAGGGTGAACCACATATATCTTGTGTCTTTAGTTTACTTTGTGTTGTGTTATTCATGTTATTAATTTTCTTAGTGCCTTGATTATAATGTATGATAGATAGATCTCTTGATGCTTAATTCTTTACTTAAATATGAATGAATGTTATATCAAACTTAGTGTTGTGTTCTCAGTGGTTGAAGTGATTAATCTTTATTGTTACTGTGTCGATCTATCTTTGGGTATGTTCTGTGATCTTAATAAAGATAATGAACTAATGGATGTCACCTTCTAAGTGTTAATAGAGTACTCTGTGAAGTGTTGTTATCACATATCTGTGTCCCAACTTGGTTATAGGCACCTGAGTCTTGTAAACCCCCTCTACCTCTCCTCGGGTGAGACTTCGCCTGCTTCGCAGGTGTTTTCGAAGGGACTGGTAGTTAGACTTTTTTTGGTGTGATGTTGAAGCGTTGAACCCTGGGTCTGCCCCTATTCCAACAAATGGTTATGTTACCGGGACCTGAAACTGTGATTGTTGGGAACTAAAGTAAAGGAAAGAGAATCTATGTGTGTAGATTTGTTGTTGAAGTGCACAATACTCTACTTGACTTGCGAAGCTTTGTGCTAAGAATAAAATCTGATCTAAAGAAAAGAGGTAAGATCTTAAAAGAGGTAAGTATTTGTGCTTTGATAAGAGTAAGATAAGTAAAAAAAAAAAAATCAAAAGCATGAATTTAGGTATGTTTAATAGATTATGTCCTAGTCTGAAAGCTAGGGCGCAGTTGAAAGAAAGAGTTGATCTAAGTAAATCTAATAGAAATGAAGAAAGATATGTTATTCCTATGCATAGAAATAATTTTTGGACTAATAAGTGGATGCAAGAACCTAGAATTTTTTTTTGCAGATTATAGGTCCAACACTGTGATCCTAGTGCATAGTACAAAAGAGGTTGGGGAACATACAAGAGAAAAAGAGGATTCACATTATGTTATAACTGCAAAAGACTGGGACATATTGCTAAGGAATGCCCTGGTATAGGTCCTATCTATCTTTGTTGTAAGATTGTTGGTCATGAGGTTGAGGATTGTCCAAGGATGATTGCTAAAGTTGAAAGGATGAACATGAGACAAGGAAACTATGAAGGAAGTCAAGAGACTAAAGTTAAAGTTTCTTCTATTATTAGGTTACTTTCAATTTACTATATAACAATAGCATAGATAGGATCACTCAAAGAAACACAATCACAAGAGTACACAACATTTATCTTGGGAAACCCTCATGGGGAAGAAAACCCAGCAAAACTTCCTTAATATAGATAGACAATGCAATGCCAGGACAATAAACCAAACACTAGAGAAATTCCTCTCCTAAGAATGTGCCTCTCTCTCTCTTCCTTCTTCTCCAACTACAACTCTAAACTTGCACTCTGATGAACAAGTGAGTGATTGAGTAAATGAGGCATTGGCCTCTCTTATTTATACAATATTTCAGGTGTGAACAAAAGTGTCTTTTCACTGGCAGGGCCGACTTCTCATACTTCCTATTACAATCAGGGTTTGACCAATCCGCAAAAGGGGATTTGGTCAATTACAATGACTGACATGATCAATCCAAAAAAGGGGATTGATCTAATCAAGAATAAATATATTTTATATTTTACTTTGTGCACAAAAGGGGATAATAATATTCTTTGCAGTTACAAAATATTTTAACACTCCCTCTTAACAAGAAGGATATTCTTTATCTTTTGGAAGGTCACTCGATGTCATCATCAACTGAATAACATCATCAACTGGATAACATCATCAACTCAACAATAGAAGGCATCAATATAATCCACTTGGTCATATGGAATCATGATCACTGACTGGCATATCTATAAATCATCGAAAGTTGTGTTCTCTTTATCTTCATGCAGAATATACTCTTTGTTTCTTTCATCTTCATGCAGAAGATGATCTTTCTTATATTCACACAGAAGATGTTCTATGAGTTTTTCCATTCCTTTTATGTTCACCCTTCTCTTGTAGTAATCTATCTCACCCATCCACCGGGTGAGTAATACTATCATAGCTTCACTCCTAGTCATCCCACATGAACTAGAGAAGCTAAGATGCTAGCATGGGAAAGACTAGACTCCCTTTCCATGATCCACACAGGATCACAACACAAACCTCAAGAGCCAACTAACCATTCCACATGGTCAAGGTTTGTGTTCCAGGCTACTCAATCCTTGGCCAGAGGAGAGTATCTGCCCACTGCCCCTTGGAGAAACATCCACACTCCTCTGTACGAGGGTGGTCACACCCCTCTCTATGAGGGTATTCTATCATGTCCCTAGAGTATCCAAAACTCAACACTTGGACATAGTCCAAAATTGGAAAATTTTGCATTCCCCTTCTCTATGAAGGTCTCTTATCTTTATCCTTCTCTACGAATTTCTCTTCCTATGGTATTTCTCATTCCTTCTCTATGAAGGTCTCATCCTTCTCTACGAAGGTCTAGTTATGGGATCTGAAAAACTCTCTTGTGGTACAAAATATTTCCATGGTATAATACCATGCTACCCATCTTCTAGGCACCATCCATCTACTGGATAACTTTCATCTTGATCAAAATATCTGGGCATCATCCATCTGCTTTCCTAACTGCACCAAATCATGATCCTCCATTTCAAACTCGGAGACATAGCTCCTTCTTGCACCAAACTAAGAGTTTTTTTAAGTGTGTAACATATGATAATCATCATCCTTGAATTTATCTTCTATAATGTCCTCGGTACATTTTTTAGTTTGAACATTTCTTTCTTTCTGACTTCATACTGGATCAACCTTCTCCCTCTGCATCTATAAGAATGGTATTGGAACAACCTGTAGTTACCTACATCTCATCAACTATATCTGAGTACCCATCTTTCTCTTCATCTTGAACATTTATGTTCTGCATCTTTAGGAGCCTCCTACTCCTATATAAATACTGGATATTGTCTCTACTTTACTGCTTGTCACCATATCATAAGTCCTCATGTTGTCTAACGTTTTCAAGTCAAGGCATAAGTTCTTTCTTCCGAGACTTGTAAACTTACTTGCATTATTCTTTCTAAGATATGCCACTTAGCCAATCAGTCAGTGACAATAAACTGTAATCAAATAAAATTGCATTATGATTCTTATCAGAGTAGTACACATATTTTCTTAAATAAAACTTGTTCAACCATGTACACATCTCAAAACCCTAATCATGAATAAGACTCTTGAACTCTTTTTCACTCTAGCTATGAAATTACCAATTTTTCCCTTACTATCATAGTTGAACACATACCTTTGTCGCTCTCATGAGTGATCATACCTGAAATAATATTTTATCTCTTTATTCATCCTCTTCTTTGATACTTCCTTCATAAATCTGCATAGATACTGAAGTAAAATAGGTTAATTAACATTCTCACAAAAATATATCTTGTAAAGATAAAGTATTAAAGTAAAAAAGATACTAAAAATAAACATGAATATTTATCTTTTGTTTTTTGTGTGTGGGGAGGCTCCACAGACTCCACCATTTTCTATCTTTCTTTAGATCAACTATCTTCAACTTAAAGTACATAATCCTCAATTTCCACTAAATCTTTCTTTGAGGGAGGAGATTCCTCTTACTTTGCCATATGTGCTTGATTCTTTCCTTTCCCTTTTCCTTGAGGGCAGTCATAGGAAAAGTGTCCCGAATTTTGACAATTGTAGAATCTTATCTTTGAAACATATTTCTTCTTATCTGGAACTCTTACAGAGTTATCAACTAGTTGTTCTTTGAATTGTGATATTCTGAAGAAATATCCTTGGATCGCTTCTCCTTTATGCATCCTTGTATTCTTGAGTTGAGTTCTTAGATTCATCTTACAGATTATGTTCTATCCTTCATAAAATCTTGTTAGGGAATCAAACATTTATTTTGGATTCTTCTTTGAATACAATTGAGGAATCAAGTGATCTTTGATAGAATCTGCAATGATTCTTTTAGCCTTGATTGTGTCCTTTTGGTGCTTTGCTTTATCTGCAGTGTCGCTAGGTTTTGGTACCTCTTATTTGAAAAATATTGATAGTTCATTCTCTTCAAGAATGATTCCAATCCTATACTTCCAGGCACGGAAGTTTTCCACACCCTCTAGCTTATCGACAAGCTTAGTGCTTGGAGACATCTTTCACCTAGAGTTAGGAAAATGACCAAAAAATGAAAGTGCTCAAAATTGAATTTTGAACTTACAAGGAGGTGCGCTTGGTTGATGCGAGTAGCCTAGTGTGTTTAGATTTCAAAAAATCCAACTTTTACCCATACCAACTTGATCTGTGGATTTCTGCACTCGTGCTTCTCGTTTTTTGGTACTTGTGGTACACTGGTACTTCTGGTTTTCTAGTACTTTATGAAAACTAGGGTTTCACTTTTTGAGAGATCTAGGAATTGAAAAGTTGTGTCGAGGATGCCAAAATGTTCCTTGAGGTAGGGCACACTTTTCTAGATGGATTTCAAGTTGAAATTCTTCTTCAATAAAAATACCTAATTTGCACGAATGACAAGAGTGACATTTTTCTCTTTTTCTTGTGAAAGATGCTCTCTTCAGCTTAGCTCTAATGCCATGTTAAAGTTTCTTCTATTATTAGGTTACTTTCAATTTACTAGATAACAATATCATAGATAAGATCACTGAGAGAAACACAATCACAAGAGTACACAAAATTTATCCTGGGAAACCTTCATGGGGAAGAAAACCCAGCAAAACTTCCTTAATATAGATAGCCAATGAAATGCCAAGACAATAAACCAAACACTAGAGAAATTCCTCTCCCAAGAATGTGCCTCTCTCTCTCTTCCTTCTTCTCTAACTTCAACTCCAAAGTTGCGCTCTAATGAACAACTGAGTGAGTGAGTAAATGAGGCATTGGCCTCTCTTATTTATACAATTTGGAAGGTGTGAACAGAAGTGTCTTTTCACCGGCAGGGATGACTTCTCATTCTTGGTGGTTATAACCACCTTTATTTAATCTCGGGGCCGAATTCTCATTCTGACTATTACAATTAGGGTTTGACCAATCTGCAAAAGGGGATTTAGTCAATTACAATGACCGACATGATCAATCCACAAAAGGGGATTGATCTAATCAATAATAAATATGTTATCATTTAATTTATCCACAAAAGGGGATAAGAATATTATTTTCAATTACAAAATATTTTAACAACTAAAAGCATGTTAGAAAATCATAAAGAGAAAGAATAAGAGAAAGCTCAGACTATGTTATTACTGTTAAAAGAAACAATGGATGTTCACAAATATGTCAGTTTACCAGAGATCTTAAAAGTAAAACAGTGCATAAGTACAAGAATATGATACTTCGACATAGACTGTGTCTTAGATCAGGAAACACAAGTGAATATTATGACAGAAGACACTTGGGAAATTTTGGGAAAACCTTTTGTGGCATTGTTAGTGCAAATTCTTGTAAAGAGGTGTTTTCTCTCTAGATTCAAGCCCTTGGTGTAAAATGAGAGAAATGGGGCTTAGAAACCTACCAAATGAAATTTATCCAAGGTCACAACCATGAGCATAAAGGAACAACACTCGAACAACTCAATCTAGACTCGGATCAAGCAAACAGGCAAGAACAAATTTTCAATGGCGAGGATCCATCGATGGAGCAGATCGATGGCCATCAGGTGATTGCGATCATAGAATTTCACAAGGAAAGGCATTAGGCAGAGTTTCGATTTCGTGAGTTGAGAAAGTAAGGGAGTAGAGTCACCAGAACTCATGAAACGCGAAGTCCCGAAGGGCCGAAGCTCGAAGTGCCGAAGGATCTGATGTGTTGATATGTCGAAGTCCCAAAACCCAAGATTCATGGGAGTTGTCTGATATCGTGGGGACCGATGGCAGACATATGAGATTTTGCAAGAATTACTATTGGGATTTTTGAGGTCAAGAAAAGAATCAATCTGGGTTGTAGATATTATCAGACACGTGGTGCACAATCGATGTTTCATGGTTTTGTGAGATGGAGGAGTCAAGGAGCAAGTCCTTAGGACTTGGGAAAATGAGAAATCGTGAAATCAATCTCGTCCATCCATGTGGAAGGAAACGTGGCACAGGATCCAGGCCAAAGAAAGATCTTCTCGGGAGTGTCAATGGGAGGAGGTCCCGCAATGAAGATTTGATTAGGACCATCCATTTTGGTGGGACACGTGGCAAGAGTTCTTCATTTCGTTGACTCGATACTGAAGAAAGTCAACGGAGGGAGCAACGTGAAATTGCGGTATGTGAAGTTCCAACGTGCTCGTAGGGTCTAGCCCCGGGACATAGCCAAAGGCCATATGGAAAAACTAAAGGTAGGATCTAAAACAAGTTAGGCCCTGTCATGATTTTAGTAACTGGGAGTTTGAACGACAAGAACTCAGCTCCTTCCCATCGTCAATACGAAAAATGCAATGAGCGGCTTTGAATCTCAGTCGGTGGTCACGAGAAAAGGTCACATGGAAAGATTCCAAGGGAGGAGCTAAGGATCATTAAACCTTATTTCTAGTTTCGAAACTTGAAGGAGTTGAGGGACTATGCAGCAGGATTCACTAGGTCGCAAATTCCAAAGCACCTTGGTGGATAGGCGCGCGGTCACATCCCCGGGGTCATATGGAAAGTGGGGATAAATAAGAAGTGGGAGACATGCCTAGGGTTGTTTAGCAGGATGATCATGGCCATCGTATGTAATACAAATCCAACCAACGATCTAAGTAGACCATTTTGTGATTTCCTGCATCACGATTTTTTAACTGAGTTGGAGTGAAAATTCCTGAAGGGAAAAGTCTTGATGGAACTTTGGATGAAATCTCCAAGTCATAGCTTGTGGTCGCAAGGGGAGATTGTAAGAATCCATGTCAAGGGTCCAAGAGCTCCTGTGTTGATTACAGAGAAAGAGTTGTGTGACCTCGAGCCACCAAAATTGACTCGAAGGAGTCATAGGCTCATCTAGAACATTTATGGATGTCAGGATCCATCCCTATCTCGAGGCCATTAGTTAATTAGACTGAAGAAGGTGGTTGAAACCTCATTTCAGCCATAAATGGAAATCATGAAGGGATGGTCATGGTTGTTGGATGACGGTCCAGATTTCCTCTGAAAATGGGTTTCCTGCAAATCCCATACTAGCTTAAATTTGCGTCTGACAGAGGAGAACAGGGACAATCTGACAGAAGAAGAGAAACATGAATCTTTGAATGCAGTGGTATGATCGTTTCATTGGGGGAATTTCACAGCTTTGAGTATAAATGCTCATTTTTTATATTTTGTAAAGGATCAATGGTAAAGCTAAGCTCCCGACTATAAAATTTTAATGAAGCACCGATTTTCCTAGTTATGATTTTGTATTTGAGACTTCATGTTTAGTGAAAGTCAACTTCGTTCCATATTTGTAATCTCTGTGTTAAAACACTTGGAATTGGAGGATCCAGTTGAGGGTTATGATATTGTAGGATGATGTATGTTTGATCACTGCATGTTTGCACTAGTTTTAATTGGTTTCTGGTGCTATCTTCTCCCTATCACACTGAATAGCTTGGAATTGGAGGATCCAATCAAGTTGTTACAGTAGTGTTGGGATGCTAAGAATTGGAGGATCCAGTTGAGCTGTCACTATAGCTGTTGTAACTGTGTCATTTAGGCACATTTCAATGTTTTGTTTTTCTTCTTCGGGCTATTGGAAGCTTGATGTCTACAACAGAGCTTTGCAGTTTCTCTCTGAAGTCTTCCTCCTACTCACCCTTATTACAGCTTACTAACTGAAGTTAGATCAAGACCTCACCTTCTTGTGCATAGCTTGGCCCAGGATTCTGAGTTAAAATGATATTCTTCTGGGTCTGCATCCATTCGATCACCCCTTTATAAACAATCGTGACATATAAACTGATGGATGTCGGGCTCTGCTCTTCCTACAATCCAAGAGTGACTTCTGACACTGATAGGTACCTTCATGGCGAAGGATAGGCTTGTTCAAGGGAAGGATGATAACCTTATGTGGAAGAGTTACTAATGTACCTATTATTATTCATGGAACATTGACTGAAGAAGAATTTGAAGTCATTAAGTTTGTTGAGAACAGTGCCCCCTTCCCACTTTTACTAGGTAAGACTTGGATTGAGAAATATCAGATCAGAAACAAAGAAAAGGAAGAAACTATAGAAAAGAAAAAGCAAGAACTAAGGGATTTCATAGCTAGAAAAATAGAATGACTAATAGAAGAATGAGAAGATAAGTCAAAGAAACAGGGGGAAAGAGAATTAGTTGTCGAGGTTGAAATAAAGAAGAATACCCACCCTGGATTTAATAAGAGAAGAGATATTAACTTCGACCCCTTTCAGAGCACATCAGCAGTGCAAAGTCACTACGCTAGGAGAAGATAAGAATAAGAATGGAAAGAGGAATCCAAAAACAGTTAGAGAGACTCAGATCATAGGAAAGAAGGCAAGGAAGATTATTAAAAAGAAAGCAAAGTTAGAAAATCTATAAGAAGCTACAGAGAACAGATGGAAAACTTCATAGACTAGAACCTTGCAAGAGGTAGGTTCACAGGATGTGAACTTTGTTGGAACAACAGGACCATGCAGAATGGGACTTCACCCTCGAGAAGTTATATGACCGTTGGAGGTGCCCCTCCCATTAGAACAACGCTCTGGAACAACTAGAAAACACCTTTATGAGTGGATGGATCACTTTTGGGAAGTTGAGACTAGACCATAATAGATAGATTTGCATTGATGGAAGCATTCTTGCCTGTTGGAAGAATATGTTACGGTGTCTCGCTTATTTAAATCATCGGACGCTACGCAGGGACCAATTTTTTCCACTCGTGATTAACTGAGCTAACAGAGAATTGATTGTGTGTCGAGTTGTGTTATACGAAACTAGACATCGTTGTCCATTTGTCTACCCCACTTATCCGTTCGCCTACCCCGACCTGTTTGTTTAACAATGAGAATGTCGAGTGAACATAGTGCATTAGAGAAGTCTATCAATGGTTGATAAACCGTTATCTGAAGGAGTGCAAACGTCTTCGACTAAGGGACTATAGGCTTCCCCTTTGACTGGACATTGTTATGGCCATGTTAACCCCGCGACTGAATAGCGAAGTAAGCATCGCGATGATCTGGAAAATGTGAAGAAGATATCGTCGATATTACCAAACTATATCCCCCCTTTGTCTGGCGCAGTTAACCGCGAAAGCATCCCACAAGACTATGAGTACACCCTGATGACTGCATACATCCCGAAAGGAATACGCGTAGTTGGGATTTAGTTAGGACAGATCCCACTACTGAAGAACGATGACTTTAATCTAGGAAATAGGAAGAACTATGTTATTCTAATGCCCCACCACTACTTGACAAAGACAACTAGGAAGCATCCTTGCCTCGTCTCCCAGCCATGGATTAAGGGGCTGGCCTAGTCCACTGCATTAAATGTGATGAAGATTCCCCATTTTGGTCATCATGAAGAGGTTAACGCTTGCGTTAAACTCCTCTTGTCGAGCTATCATGGAAGATACATGTGGATCAATCAGTGGATTAGTGTGGATCTGGCACTGATCCACTTGATTACAGGATTAAGCATGCAAGGACCTGAACCTTAGCAATTTTACCTATGGAAGGCCTTAGACCGCTCCGTGGCACAGTGCATCAAGTAAGCTTACGGTGAAGTTAAAAAAGGAAAGTGAGGCTACAAGGTAGCCTCTATCTAGGATGGCGCAGTGTGCCTCACTTTCCAACTAATAGCTGGCAAGATCGTAAGATAGAACCATCCCACATAGGTCACCGGGTTTGTGGTGGACCTCACAGGAAAATGTGTGGAGGGAATGCAGATGAATTGGGTGAGTTACCTCATCAATGAACTGGAGAAATATTGTTGTGAAGCTTAGAATTTGGGATACAAATTCCACTTTAGTTGGTTGATCATGTTGATTGCATTTATCGCTTGGAAAATGCCTGAAGGAGCCACCTTTCCGAAGATTGAACCATCAGAGTTGTTGGCCGCTAGGTTTTCTACCTTGTGGTACACCAACGACATGTTGAAGCAATGGCAATACAATGATGTGTTCCATGTGTATTATCAACAACTGAAGGTTTCCATTGAAGCATTTCCATGCATGACACCGTGCACCTTGCACGAGTACAAACCAATAGAAATTTTTTGCACAGATCCGCATTTCATATATATAATTGCACGTAGAGATGAGATAAAGGAAGAGTTACAATCATATTACAATATGACAGATGAAGACATGGATCACATCACAAATAAATGGTCGAAGGAGTTCCGTGTACCTGTTGTTGATGCAAAATTCTCCAACACTTACATCATAGGAAGCCCCCTGGTCACCTGGGTCGAACATGTCGGACAATCCAGTGGGACGAAGAAGAATAAAAAGAAGGAAGAAATCCAGGATATAGAGAGTGACGAGGAAGACAATTCCTCTGAAAACAATGGATCTAGCTCATTAGGAGGAGGAGGAGATGAATAAAATGGACAAGGAGGATGTGATGAAGTACAAAAGAAAGGGAAGGTGAAGCTACCCCACCGAAATATCCCCCTACTGAAACAGTAACACTGTAGAAGAGGAAGGTTTCTCCGTAGAAACCTTCAACAAGAAACAAGACACACACTAGTAAGCCCAGTTAGAGGCCATGCTCACGGAGGACGACATCAGCTTGGTCCACGAAGCTATGGAGGATTCTTCCAAGGATATCTTGCAGAGATATGGAGAAAATCAAGAGGATCTATATGGAAGGATCAAAAAAGAATTAATCAAAGTAAAACAATCTATTCATTCGGTCTGTGCAGTACCTACTTCATTACAGATTGTGGAATTGGGGGATGAACCAACCCAATTGATAAGACTTGCTGATGCAACAAAGGATCGACTTCAGAAATTCCAAGAAGAGAAGGAGAAGGATACAAAAGACTTGAAACAAGAGAAAGAGGAAGTCTTAGAGAAATTACAAGTAGTGGGGTACTATGTAACCGCCTATGAAAATGAGAAAGAAGAGTTGTTGGCGATTCTCCAGGAGGACAAAGCGAAACTACAAAGAAAAAATGAGCAGTTGCTCGCAGAATGAGCTACAATCAAAGAAGAAGTGAATAAATCATGTCTCTCTGTGCTAGGCTTGGCACAGGAGGAATAGGATTTGGTTGAGGCTCAAGTGGTGAAGCTCACTGAGACCATCAAGCATCTTCAAGTGAGGATAATGGAGTTGTAGATCCAAGAAGTACCGATCATCCCCCAGGAAGTGTGTGACGAGAGGAAGGAAGAAACTAAGAATGTAGTAATAACGATAAGGGCCCTAGCCTCAAAATGCAAACAATTGAGAAATAGAAGAACATAGACATATGAACACCTCGCAGAAGACCCAGAGATAAGGAAGATGGAAACACAGTTACAAGAGGCGCAACAGTAGGCTTTATTCATGCAGGTACAGATGAAGCTACTCACCACAGTTGAAATAATGAAGAGATATCAGGAACAACACACAGTGAATCAACAGATCACTACCCTCCAGGGTAGGGTAATGGAAGTCACGCAGAAGCTACAACTTGTGCAGGAATCCTGCAAGGTGTTCAAAGAAATTGAGAGACAAGGCTCACAACTGGACCAAGTTGTTGCAACAGTGGATTAGTGCCTCAAAGGGCCTGTTACAGAGAAAACGATCCAGTAGCTCACTGAGTAGGAGGCTCAGGCGAAGCAGCAAGTTGAGGTAGATCAAGTTAATCTCGAGGCCTTTTTAGCAGTGTTTCCCAGAACTAAGTGACTCGGGATAAGTCACAGGTGAGTTTTGGGGGCATGTTGTCCTTCGACCAAGTTTTGAGGAAACCTTGCTCAGGTTTGACCACTTTTTGGACTTCGACACATTGGTCGATAAGGGAGCACCCAGGTGGAGATGAGATCGTGGATCTCACTTATTTTGTGGGCTATGTGGACCCAACAAGCGGTTTTCTAAGGTTTTTGTAATGGGTTATGGGATTTCGGTGCATGAGTTTACCCATGATTAGTTCTTATTGTAAGGGATTGTAAAAATATAAGTAAGAATGTATTGTAGAAGAGTGGGGGAGAGTGGAAAGTGGCTAAGTGAAAGTAGCTCTAAGTTTCTTTGTGCAATAGAATGTATATGTAAGGCTCTGTGCTTGATAGAGAAGTTGGCTATGTGCCTTAACATAATTGTGGGAAGGAGGATCTGGTGCTCAGTGCCGAGATATCATTTCCTATGTGAAGCTTGGCTCTGTCGTTTAATTTACACGAGCGGATGAATGTAAGAGATTGAAGAATAATAAAGAAGACAAAGCAATTGGTGAACATAACCCCACACTGGGGTGAACCACGTATATCTTGTGTCTTTAGTGTGCTTTGTGTTGTGTTATTCATGTTATTGATTTGCTTAGTGTCTTGATTATAATGTATGATAGATAGATCTGTTGATGCTTAGTGATTTACTTAAAGATGGATGAATGTTAGATCTAACTCAGTGTTGTGTGCTAAGTGGTTGAAGTGCTTAATCTTTATTGTTACTACGTCGATATATCTTTGGGTGTGTTATGCGATATTAATAAAGCTAATGAACTAATGCATGTCACCTTATAAGTGTTAATAGAGTACTTTGTGAAGTGTTATTCTCACAGATTTGTGTCCCAACTTGGTCATAGACACCTGGGTCCTATAAACCCCCTCTCTTTCTACCTCGGCTGACTTTGCTTGCTTCGCAGGTGTTGCCAAAAGGGCCGGTAGTTAGTGTTTTGTTGGTGCATTGTTGGAGTGTTGAACCCTCGATTTTCCCGTGTGCCAACGACAACCTTCAACAACCTTGTTGGGGACATGCACTGAAAAACGATCAAGAATAGCCTACTGTGATACCATTGGTCTAGATTATTTTCATAATGAAATTAAAGCAGAGATATTACAATGAAGTTCACATAAATATTACCAAAAACAAGGAAAACAATAATACATGATTTCTCTAAATGAAAGAAATGTACAGAGATTGTAAAAATATAGAGTGAAAGATTCGCTGGAATGGTGTCATCTTATCTCTAAGAAGAGATGAGACAACTACACTCATTCACAAGAATATGAGTATAATGAGGCTTTGAAGGCCTTTTTATAATAAAAATGAATTCCAAAAAACTAGACATCCAAAAACCTAACCCCATGAGATGAAGCAACAAAATTCATGTGGACATTGTTGGGGTAAGTTAGTACATCAACATTACGGAAGAGTAACGTTTTCATACTATCTCCATTTTAGTGGAAAGGTGCATTATGCCATCAAACTTTGACTATGTCTATCGTTTGAATGTGAAAATAAAAGAAAACGTGGCCCAAAACGCCCTTGGAAGTACAAAAAGATGTACTTATATGAAAACTTCTAAAATAAGCTAGTTGGAATAGGTCGACGGCCAGCCACAATTATCCACCTGGATGCTGTGTTGGGATTCATAATAGCCCGAGAAGTGCATAATCCACAATTACAAAGAAATGTCCCCATTACAGAGAAATGTATTGAACTGAAAGATGTGAAGATGAGTAATTTGAAATTTGGAACAAGTGGGTGGCCATCAATATCCATGTGGATCAATATATTCTTTTGTCATTCCACTTCAATTGCTTCACTTCTTGCTTCTCTTCTTGCAACAATTTGCCCTTTATCACTCCACTTTCAAAGTAGTTTTGCTTTCTTCATCGTTTTTTTGATTAGACTTGTTTTATTCATTCTTTTTCTGATTCAACCTGGATGATACAACATTCAATCTTGAATACCGTATTCCACCCACTTTTGGGTCGGCTTCCTCATCCATTGTACCATTTTCTTGGATTTTTCTTCTTAAATTTATCTTCATCTTGGATTTCCATATTCCCCGTCATTTGTTAGAGTAGCTAATTCTAACAAAATAACTACATCTGTAATGAGTTAACTAAGCTCACTACCTTTGTGCATTTTGCATTTCAAATTCCAAGACATGAAAAACTTAAATATTAAAAAAAAATATCACTAGTATATTCCCATAAACCTTCCATTAACAGATTCTCATTTATTTAAATCGAATATGAGTTGTTGTTGTTGGCGTAACAACAAACTCATTTTGTCTTGGCTCTCTATCTCCACTTGCTCCAACATAATGGTATATTGTCTTGGCTATGTACCTCCACTTGCTCGACGATGGTATATTGTCTCCCTGAAAAAACTACTAAATCAATAGTTTCAAATACAAGTTAGACTATACATATTGGGCTTGATTAAGCTGCATACACCATTGCAACTTTAAGTCTGATGTATACCTATGGAGATCCTTCACATAGTAGCACCCTTAATAGTGAGGTCATAATCCAGTCCAAAGAAAATTACATCTGCAACTTTAAGATACTACAGAACTTGAAATCATATTCATGTTACAAAATTAATTAAGTGCATTGAACTTTTGTTCCCTGGAATGTACCAAAAGACAAGACATTATACTCTTGAGGAAATAACCAATCTACAATACCGGTGTGATTTTGTTTGAGGAAATTACCAATCTACAGTACCAGTGTGATTTTGTCTCTTTTGTGCTATAGGGAGGGACTTAATAGTTTTATTGAACTATACAATTAATTCTGAATAGAAAAATTCGCTTTTTATTGAACTCTTTTAACATAAAGTTCAGATCTAACTTTCATTACTTTTTTCACGGAGATCTGAAAAACACCATTGAACTCTCGAGATCTCTGCCATCAATTACTAATTTGATTTAAAGTTCAATACTGTGCTAATCTTGGCCAGATTCGTGCCTTTTAAAATTCAATTTGTCAACCCTTCAACGATCTCCTCCGCAAACCCTCCACCTTAAACTTCTTCCTCTGTGTGGGTCGGAAAGGAAACTTCTTGTAGCATGAAACCCTGACTGCTCTTCCTGTGCTATGTAACCGTAGTTCCAACGACGATTCCTCTTCTCTTCTCTCAAGTGGAGCGACTTCCATATTTCTCAGTCCCTGGGCCTTCCAGAGATAGAGTGAGGCTCTGATACCATGTCAAAATATACTCACTCAGATATATTGATGCAACACACGTTATAAATATGGTTAAAAATGTGTTACTTAGTTTAATCAATTTTTATAGCTATAAATACAATAATTAATTATTATAGATGTAATTAATTTATTTTCTTCAACAGCCATAAATTGTTGGATTTAATATTTCAGTGATTAATTTTAAATAATGAAAATGTTTTAAGAGTTTTTCAACAAGTTGAATCTATTTTTACATTTGAAAAAATAACAAAAAATTGTAAATTCACACAGATTTGTACCATCATATTCCTCCTAATTCCCCCTTCGAATTGGTATTAGAGCCTTCCCCCTTCGAATTCGAATTCGAATTGGTATTAGAGCCTAAAGTTATAGAGCAAGCCTGCAAAAACAAATTGTGTGGAGCACGTGGATTAATCAGGACAACTGCAAGAAATTGAGAATGCGATTGCGAGGTGTAACCCGCCATTAGCAGTTATAAGTTGAAACATCTATAATTGTTTTTAATGCAGTACTTTAAAAGTTATAGGTTTTGGTCTTCTTCTTTTTTTTTTTGATATTTTATGGAAATATTTGTTCGTTAATTTTGAATAATAAAAGTGTTCAAGAGGTTTTGCAGTAGGAGGAATCAATTTATATATTTAAAAAAATAACAAAAAATTGTAATTTTATATAAATTTATGTAGTCAACAGGAAGAATCAATTTATACATTTAAAAAAATAACAAAAAATTGTAATTTTATACAAATTTATGTAGTATTCTCAAGAAAAGGTCCAAAATAAAACAGCTAGACAACCCACTTTTTAATTCTTCTTCCTCCTTTGAATTGGTATCAGAGTGTAAAGTTAGAGAGCAAGCCTACCAAAACAAATCGTGAGGAGCACGCGAATTAATCAGGACAACCGCAAGAAATTGAGATTGAGAGGAGGAACGAGCCATGACCCGATGCTTATCTCTAAAGGCACTCTGGGACTTTGCTTTTCGGGGATCTTCACATTACTTGACTACAGATTTCTCGATGCTCAATTGACGAAATCACTCCTCTCATCTCGAAGGTTAGATCTGCTATGCATCCGATGACTGTGATTTCTTCCTTGGAACTCCACCTCGGTCGGCTCCACATGATGGGTGAAAAACCTTTCTTCCTCGACCTGTTTTCCACATGACCACGAGCTATGAGCATCGGCCCAATTCTTGGGTGTTTCATGACTTTGTGCTTCGCAAACTTGCGTCGTGCTCCATGCTAAAACCTCTCATTCGCAAAACCATGAATCTGTTGATCTAGTGCCACATACTCCTATGGGTCTGTGGCCATGATCTCTTCATATTTTTTTCCTTCAGGAAACTTTAACACAACCCACTCCGCAACTCCCAATCTCGGAAACGCGAATGGTCTCTGCATACAGAGATAGATGGTCCTTATCGACCGAAGATCAACGGCTTAGATCATAAATTCACTCTACTTTGGAACTTCGGGCCTCGGCTCTTCGACACTTCGTGACTTCGGGAGTTTCGGGCCTTCGTGACGGGAAAATTTGGCGTCCCTCACTTCATTTTTCCTGAAATGACTTTCTCCATAGCTCAGATCGAGCGCCACACGTCCTGCTGGATCGGACGACCCATTCTAATTTTGGGTTTCGGGACTTCAGACCTTTGAGAAACAACTTTAACAACATTTCAAACTCCCGATTCTCGCTATAATCTTCCAACATTGATCTCTCTCCATAAGATCCACGGCCCAGATTTAATCTTTGCTCGACCTTTGATCTCGGGCTTTTGCTCCGGCACTAATCTTTGAGCAACTTTTGGATTCTAAACACTCGTAAACAGCCGATCTGAACTCCACATGGAATCCCAACCATTGGAAGTTGAACATGCTTGTTTACTTGATTCGAGTTTAGAATGGGTCGCTCTGAGTGTTGCACCTTGAGCCCACGGTTGCGGCCTATATAAACAAAGACTTGGACGACTAGTCGGGGGCTCGGAGAGACAAAGGACTAGTGACTAAGACAAAGAGTAAAGTGATCAACCTTAGAGAAAACATAAATTCTTAGGGTCGAGACTTCTGAGGTAAGACAAAAAGTAAAAACAGGTCATTCAAACGAACGAGGGAAAACAGAGAAATATTTACAAGACGAAGGGGAAAAAACTTAATATTTGGTCTATGAAAAGGAGAGAGACAGGGAAAAAATACAGACTTAGGTAGAAACCATTAACCCACAAGACTTTGACAATTTCATGTGATAACATTTGGATCCACAGGGGATGGCATGCTCCCTGCGAGCTACCAAGAACACGCAGCTCCAGTGCCTTAGCTTTGGGTTATGGGGTCTCTTATTGAAAATGAAAAACTAAAAATAAAAATAAAACAAGAGTGGTATTTACAGTGGTGGAATGCCATTCACGGCCTAAACAAAACATTTCTTCAAAAAATGCCCATTGATCGGGCCACCTAAAACCTCAGAATCCTCCAAATTCTACAACTTATAAGTGCTATTCAGAAATATCTCTAAAATTTTGAAGGAAACAATCCACAAGGCTTCAAATTTGCCATTCTTTCCTTTGTATTGTTTGGGGGAATCCCACTTGAGCACCAGATCCCCTAGCTGTAAATCTTCCTTGCATGTGCTCTTGTCAAAGGATCGTTTTATTTTTTGTTGATGGTTCTTTGTTTTATCAAGAAGCTTCTCCCTAGTCTACTACACTTCTACCAGATGTAGTATCCTCCTGACCATGTCATCAGGTTCTCCTTGGTATTCCTGGAGGAACTTTTCCACAATAAAAGCAAGTTGAGCAGGAAATATTGTCTCAACGCCATACACCAACTAGAAAGGAGAAATGCCTAGTGATCATTTTGTGGTAACTCTATCAGCCCATAATGCAAACTTAAGCTTTGAATCCCAAAATAATGAATTATGTTGGTGTCATATGTTCTCAAATCCTCGTATGTCCAATCAAATACATCATCAAACTCCTTCAAGATTCTGACATACTCAGCCCTTTTTTCCATTGATAAGATGCTCACATTAGCCTCTTCAGTTGATCCTTCAACCTTTACAACAACATCATTTATGTCAAACAATCTCTCCAAAGGGACAAGCCTCTTTGGAATATAGTTGCTAGGCAACTGAATAATATGATGGTTAGGAATCTTATTCATAAATACATCATTATGTGGGATTTCTTCATAATCTCGATCCTGATCAATATGCATATCAGAAAATTCATCCACGGTTTCAAGGAACCTTTTTATTTCAATAAAATCCTCAAAAACCTTTTAATGTTTAACATTGTCAGGAAAAGAGGGTCTCTATTTTATATCTACTTCATACTTGAGTTTCGGGGGTAAAGAGACCTTGAAATTACTTTCTCAGATCCCCAAGGAATCTTCCACGGAGTTCTCCTCCCTTGGAACAAATGAAACATTAAAATCCAAGAAGAAATTGTCAATCATATACCATACCTCATTTCTATAGGCCCTTAACCTTGGGTGCTTAGCCTGATACATATTTTTGACATGATGAACAATTAGCTCAGTGTCTCCAAACACTGTTAACCACTTAATTTTCATGTCTTTGGCATATCTCCAACCCAAGACAAGAGCCTCATATTCTGTCACGTTGTTTGTTATTTAAAATTCCAAATTGTAGGACAAAGATATGCTCTCTTGGGTGGGGGAAATAAAAACCACTCTGGCACTAACACCTTCGATAGAAGAGGCCCCATCAAAAAATATTTTCCACACAGAGGTCTTGGGGGAAGGCTCTTCACAAAAGGTAATAGGCTTCTTTCTTATTTCAACAGGTGGCTAAGGAACATCAGAGAGATGCAAAATACTGGCTCCTAAATTGGTATCGATTGAGAAAATGGGGTGGTTGATGGGATTGGATCCATCACTGATAATGTAGGCAATTTGTGCTTCTCTATAAAGCCTTCTATGTTCCCCTCCAAACATAGGGATGGTGGCATATGATAGACCCATCTGCAAAGTTCCCCCTAGTCTTTTGATCCATGATCTAGACAAGAGCATCCCAAACTTAGGAGGGACATCAACTACCACTATATCCATGACCAAACTCTTCATTGGAAATTGGAATAAGGAGATGGCCATGTCTTTAATAACCCTGAGGCATTTCACTTTCCTGGAATCAAATGAATACAGGTCATGGTAGGTTTTCGTAACCTCTAACCCTAGCTCATCCATGACAATTTTAGGCATAGATTGTGAGATTCTCCTGAATCCATCAAGGAATTGTGCAACACCTTATCATGATTATTCAATGATGTATAGAAAGGAGGGGAGGAATAATCTATATCCTCTACCAAAGGTCCTAGTATAACAACTGTCTTTTCATCTTGGAGGTTGACTGAGTCTGTGGAATGAGACAAAAGTTCGGGTTGCCACACTTTGGAAAGGCACATTCTGAAGTCCTCATACTCGATCAAATCTGAAAGAGGTACAGGAATCCTAATGTTTTGAAACTCATTCTCAAGTCTATATGAGCAGGGAGGCTTCATAATCTTCTTCACTTCTGGGATAAGGCCTTTGACCACTGGTGGGGGATCTTTTACCCTCTCTTTTTTACTACTGTCTACCACCTCTTTAGCATGCTTCTCAGTTCTGGTGGGTTGATTAGAAATATCAAGATTCCCTTATTTATTCTTTGACCTTGAGCTATATCCATTTGGATTGCTGTTGGTTTTTTCCCCCTTACTCAGCTCATTTAATTGACTATCCATGAGAGACTCCTCATATGTATATTGGGTTAAATCAGGAAATGAGGAAGTGTCTCCAAGACAATGGATTTTAATATCAACATCTTCATCCTCTCCTTCTTCATCAACAACAAGGTTATTTTGGAGAGGAGATTGAATTCTATGATCATCCCTATCCCTGTTTCTTTGATCTTTTTGGATGATCTGAGGGTAATTGTTTGGTGTTTTGAAGCTACCCCTATTATCAGCATTTTGTGGATACTTATAGCTCTACTTTGCTTCCAATTTCAGCCTTTCCACCTTAAGAGAAAGTGATTTTACCAGCATGCCCATTTCAACTTCTAGAGGGTGGGCAGTAGAGGACTCAGAGGTTGAGGCTTAAAATTTACCTCTTCTCCTGTCTTTATCATATTTTCTCCTGATTGTTTTTACTTCCAGTAGATTAGATTCAACGTCAAGGGTTGTGTCTCACATATGAACCAACGAGGTATCCCTTCTCTCTCTCAAAAGGAGGCAAAACTCAGGGTAAAAATCACTAGCATAACTAATCTTGGAAAAGGTTTCAGTAGGTTTTATTGCAAGGGGAATCTTATTATACATCTTGTTGAATCTTTTTTAGAAATCTGAAACAATTTCCCCTTCTTTCCTCTTAAGCGCCCCAAACTCAGTAATATAATAAAGAAAATATTTTGTATCCCCCCAATGTCTTAAAAAGGCATCATCTAGGGCTACAATCCCATCAATAGATCTAGGAGCCAAGCCTGAGAACCATCTCCTAGGGTCACCATCAAGGCTATGAACAAAAACCCTCATCCATACATCTTCATTTACAATGACACGATTATCTGCAAAACTGTAAAAGGATTCAAGGTGTTCCTCTGCATTTATGCTTTCCTCCCCCATGAACTTGGGAAACTCCTTAAGGTAGTCTGTGTCTAGGAGAGCATTCATAGGCTAGGATAAAACCAGAGGGGTGTATCTAGTAGCCAATATCTCATCCATCCTGTTCCTAGGAGGATTAGCACCTGCCATTTGGACATGAACTAGAGGAGAACTGGGAGGAGATCATGAAATTGGGACAGGTACGATTGTAGCTATGTTTCTAGGAGGAAAGGGAAACATCTGAGTACTGGGAGAAAAAGGCATAGGTATCGAGGGGATAGAGATTTCCCCTTATGTAAACGCAGAAAATCTATTAGGGGGAGGACTGGTAAATCCCAGAGTGGGGAAGTCTTAGAGGTCCTGGGTCTAAAACATTGTACAACTTCAGGGGAAATAGGGGTATCAACACTTTCTCCTTCCAATGCGATACTAGGAGGGGATAAATCAATAGGAAAACTCCCAAAATTTAAAATTCTCGAAACTCCAAAAGATGGTGTAATAGGGGAATTAGAAGCAACTACTCGAGTTTTTAAAGAAGGATTATTTAAAATACCAAAATCACCTGATACAACAATTGAAGTACCTTCTTGAGAGGTCTTTATTTTTCTGATAATTTTCTCTGGATCAGCTTCAGGTGTTGCTAGAGTCAGTTGTGGAGTAGACCTTGTATGTTTTCCCTTTGTAGCCACAACTACAATAGTGGAGTCACCAGGTGAAAGTTGAAATCTTCAATGGTACTGATATATGATGCACCTTCTGAATCAAGACTTCTTTGTCATTCTATCCCAGGGAAATGTCTTCAATTCGTCCTCGACAATACTGCCAAGAATGTTAGCACTAAGAGTCACCTTCAGATTGTGGGAGGATAAGACTAGTACCCATCATAGTTTTTGGTGGATGTTGGTTTTATATGAGTGGAGGTCAATGGAAAAACCTCAAAATATGAATGATGTTCAACACAGAACTGGACAAGAAATGCATAGGGAAGTGAGGGCCACATTAACTTCAGTCATTGAATTGAGTTTAATTGTGAGCAGAGTGAAGACTAAGTGAGAAAGGTGAACAAAAATTCAATGGGCATCAGGCTTTCAAGAACCTTAGAGAAGAAAAACTCAGAATTAAGATCACTCTTGAGATCAAGATTCAGACACTGAAACATGTCCAAACAACATGGTCACAACAGCACAATGATCAAACCTACATCACAATTCATCTACAACTTCTCGATTGGATCCTCCATGCCTGAGACATTCAGTGTAAGAGGGAAAAATATAACAAAGGAGATGATTCAAATTGGTCATGATACCAATGTAATCAAACCTACATTTCAACAACACAACAACCCTCGACTGGATCCTCCATTCCTGAGTGTTTTAGGACAATTTTTTCAGAGAGATTAAAAGAAGTTGACTTCTATTAACATGTAAGTCTCAAATTTGATACATAACCATAGAATAGTTCTGGCATCAAAACATTACAAAATAGGGATCTATGCTCAGCCAATTGACGAACTTAACAAAATATCAAATTGAAACCTTTATACTTAGACCAGTCCTCGATTATCAGGAGTGTGATCTGATCACTACATTCAAAGAATTTCTTCTGAGCAGTCTTCTGTCAGACTGTGCATGTATCCCTCTATCAGACGCGAGCTTAGATTGGCATGGGTCTGTAGGAAAATTTGTCCACAGGGATATCACAGGCTAACGGTTTAGTCCCCATGGTCGAGCCTTCCATGCCTTGCATTTATGGGCTGAGCCGAGGTTTCAACTACCAACTCTATTTTCACTAACTTCTTTAATCGGGAACAACATGAGGCTTGAACGCTCAGGGAGCTGCGAGGCGTTGCTAGTGGTTCTTCGAGTCAACTTTGGTGCCTTGAAACCATGATAATATCACTCTGTGACTAACGCGTGCACCTTTCAGCCTTTGATGCAAAACTTGTGAAATCTACGCCCTTTCCTTCCTGCTTCCAAATATTTTGGTGCCAGTTTCTTGGCCCTTTTCCTGCATGCAACCTCGGGCCATGACCCAATGCTTATCTCTAAAGATGCTTCAGGACTTCACTTTTCATGGATCTTCACATTAATCAACTACAAATTTCTCGATGCCCGATTGACGAAATCGCTCCTCTTAGATCGACGATCGGATCTGCTATGCATCCGACGACTGTGATTTCTACCTTGGAACTCCACCTCGGGTGACTCTACGTGATGGGTGAAAACCTTTCTTCTCGGACCTTCTTTCCACATGACCACGGGCTATGACCATGGGCCCAATTCCTGGGTGCTTCATGACTTTTCACTTCGTAAACTTGTGTCATGATCCATGTTAAAACTTCTAATTTGCAAAACCGTGAATCCATTGATCTGGTGCCACGTACTCCTATGGGTCTGTGGCCACGATCTCTTTGGATTTTTTTCCTTCAGGAAACTTTAACACGGCCCACTCTGCAACTCTCGATCTCTGAAACATGAATGGTCTCTTCATACGAAGATCGATGATCCTTATCGACCGATGATCAACGACTTAGATCATACCTTTACTCTACTTCGGAACTTCAGGCCTAAGCTCTTTGGCACTTTGGGACTTTGGGAGTTTTGGGCCTTAGGGACTCGGTAAAATTGTGTGTCCCTCACTTCAGTTTTCCTGAAATGACTTTTGCACAGATTGGATCGGGCACCACGTGTTCTGATGGATCGGATGATCCATTGTAATTTTAGGTATTGGGACTTTGAACATTTGACGAACAAATTTAACAACATTTCAATCTCCTCATTCCCGTGATAATCTTCCATCGTTGATCTCTCCCAATAAGATCCATGGCCTAGATTTAATCTTTGCTCGACCTTTGATCTCAGGATTTTTCTCTAGCACTAATATTTGAGAAACTTTTGGATTCCGAACACCTGCGAACTGCCGATATGAACTCCACATGGAATCCTAGTCATTGGAATCTGAACTCGCATGTTTGCTTGATTCGAGTCTAGAATGGGTCACTCAAAATGTTGTACCTTGAGCTCGAGGCTACGGATTGTATAAAAAAAGACTTGGACGACTAGTCGGGGGCTTAGAGAGACAAAGGACCAGTGAATGATAAAAAGAGGAAAGTGATCAACCTTTAGAAAACATAAAGGCTTAGGGCCGAGACTTCTCAGGTAATACAACAAGGAAAAACAGGTCATTCAAATGAATGAGGGAAAATAGAGAAAGATTTACAAGCCGAAGGGGGAAAAACTTAAGATTTGGTATGTGAAAAGGAGAGAGACAGGGAAAAATTACAAACTTAGGTAGAAACCACAAACCCACAAGTCTCTGACAAGTTCATGTGATAACATGTCCATAATCAAAATTTAAAAAAAAACTTAGTCATTTGGTTTAGAAGTATTAAAAAAAATGGTTTAGAAGTATTAAAAAGAAACATGGCTTTAAATAGTAGATTCATAGGGTGTATAAGAAGTTTGGATTATTTACTTTCTAAAAAGTACATTTTTCAATATAGTATAGATGGATCATGGATATTTTGTGGTGAATTTTTTAAAGAAATTCTTATTTGTCACCATCTCTTAGTTTATATGGTAAAAAATATGATTTTTGGGTCATTAAGATGAGAACCAAACTAATTACAAAATATTTATTATATATTTTGTTGCATGGCTTTGAATAACCCTTAAATCAGGTAGCCCATTAGACCATGATTCAAGATAAGAAGGGTCATCTCATAGCAAATAAAAATGAAAATGCAACAAAATCGTTTCTCATTCAACAAGGCTTGGATGAGAGCATTCTTGCAAAATTGTTGCAACAACTAGGTCCAAAGAAGCTTGAGATATTATGGAAATGGAATAAGGAGGAGAAAACTAATCAACATCAAGATGACCCACAAAGTGTTGTAGTTTTTGATAAAGAGACTATTGAAGTAGAAGAAGATAAACAAGTCACAAATACAACAATTGTACTAAACACTCTATACAAATTTGTTGAAGAAATTGCAGAACTCTGTATTAGATGCAGAGCATGAGAATGATAGAGACTGTGAAACCCACTATGTAGATACAAGTGGATAGTGAAGTTAAAGTTGAATATGAAAATCAAGCTACCTTTGCAGTAGTGCTAAAATGTGAGGACAATCTAGCAATGGAAGTTATTGAAGACATGAATGAAGATATAGTGAATGTTGAGTTTTATGATGAACTAACATTTGTTTAGGAGGTGGTTTTAAATCCCAAGTATGATGGAGATGAAAATGTGTATGGAAAAGATATCATAATTGGAGCAAAAGAAGGAACACAAAAAATAAAGCAAACCATCGAAGTCGTTAACTTAATACGAGCAGTGGAAGAGGAGATGAAAGAAAATGAAGATGTTCTGGATTTTACAGCGTTTGTTGAAGTGTTCAATTAGTAGTATCTAAAGTACAAACATATGCAAAACAAGACAAAGAACATGAATAAATATTGAAGAATATGACGAGAGTAACACTGAAGTTAAGAAGAGGAAAAGTTATTCCAAATATAATGATTCCGACCAACACGAATTGGCTATGGAGACCCGAACACCTTAGGTAACCACTCACATAACAGGATCAAAGATCAACACATTGATTTTTTTACGTGGTTAAAAACCTCGAAGTGGGAAATAGTCCATGGCCCCAATGAATGTGGTCATTTGAGGCAATATATCAATGCAAACGGTTTTTATTTTTACATATGAATTTATTACAATTGATCATCAATAAATGAATCTTCACTCTTTAAATAGAGATCATGGACCAATGGGGGGTTAATCCATGGATCAATAGCCATTAATAATGAGGAGAATATGAACCGTCGAGGATCACTCTATATGTCGGGTAACATATTGTGACCGTCGGATTCTCTAACTACAAATGCATACTAATGCATACTAAAAAGAAACACACTTTTACCTAATGACATATTAGACCAAGTAGATCTTAACTAACTCTAAGTGTCTAAATATCTCTTATCCCCTTAAAGACCAGCTTGGGATAGAGTTGGAATGGTTACAATAATGACACAAATAGGAGAAGGAAGGAGGGCACAGAGCCTATCCCCTTAATGACAACTTCACGAAGACTCCTAACATAGATGAAGTTTGGAAAACTTCACTTACGTAAGAGACTTTGTGAAAATAATGCGCAGCAGTCTTCCGTAGGGAAAAGAGCACTTCAATAGCTCGATCATGAATGAGCTTTTTTAAGAGATGCATGTGTAGCTCAATGTGTTTACATTTAGATTGATGTTAGGCTAGGTCTTTGAGCTTGATAGCACTGATTGTATCACACAAAGTACGAGGTCGGATCTTGGTATTTGGAATCAAACTCACAAAGGATGCATCCGAAACCCACCCGGGGCTTCACGACACATTAACCCGGCTGCTTTCCGTGCCTACGCTACGCTTTGCTGAAAGAAAGTGCAAAACTTTGTTGGTACCACAGGCCAAGTAGCGGAGTCTGAACCAAGGCCTGAAAACATAGCCCTGCGGTAGACTTAGATCATCCGGGGTCGTAGAAGCCCCATCCTGAATCGATTAAAGGAAAAGAGCAACCAATAAGAGTCCCCACAGTATGTATCTAATTTGACGATTACCACAGACATAAGCGAAGTATCCTTTTCCATTTTGCTTTCAGTAGCTTTCATGGAAGTTGTTTGCATATATCGAGGGCAACAAGACCAACAGCAAAGGAAGATCAGGACGGAATTATGGAAGTCAAGTATAAGAGACTACCAACTAAATGAAAGTACAAGGTGGCATCAACTTGAGGAGAAGTACAAGTGGCTGACTTAATCCAATTTGGAAGGGAGAGTGGTTTACAATCGTCCATGTGGCGACGAAGAAGGTCTAGCTTATGCTTAGATTGGGAAAAGAAAAATTCCTTCATTAGTTTGCAAAACTTGGAGGCCAAAGGAAATAGTGCAAAAGCTAAGTCATCATTCAAATTTCTTTTTAAAATTTGGTTTCGCTGGTTTTACTTTAAAAGTTTTGAGTCACTACCGATGGGATAAAGGTCATCAACTATAAAAGGACAAGGGATGATGGAATGGCTTCCTACTTTCTTAATTTATAGACATTAGGATCAGAATGGCATCTAGAATCCCGTTAAAGAAAACATCCATTTTAGCGCCTGGCGGGGAGCTTGCTTGAGACCATAAAGAGACAGAAACAAACAAGGCTAGAGTCGATACGGACATAACCGGAGGTTGTTCCATGTAGATTTCTTCTTTCAAATCGCCATGCGAGGAGAGAAGGTGGATTTAACATCATCTGATGGACCTCCATTTATGTGAGGCTGCAAGAGATAGAACAAGGAGGATGGAATTCGGTATTTCTGGGGCAAAGGTTTCAGTATAGTCAATGCCTTCAACTTGGGAAAATCCTTTGCTTATTGAGCCTTGTGTCTTTCAATACTTCCATCGATGCATACTTAGTTATGTATACTACATTTACGTTTGAAAAGTTTTCTTCCTTTTTGGAAGGGTACAAGATCCCAAAGTATCGTTCTTCCATTTAAAGAGCAGTTCTCCCTCGTCGTGTTGTATCCCAATGGATGACTGGAAGCTTACGCAAATGTCCTACGGATCATGGGTTTACAAGAACTTGAGCCAAAGAGAGGAAATACCATTTGGAGCTGTGAGCGTATGCAGGCAGCTGATCGGAAGGATCACCAACAAGATCACCGGTACTTCGTGTTGAAACGGACCCATCCTAGGGATGAGCTGGTGCTTGTTCGGGGTTCAAGGAGAGTCATCACGGAGGGAATGTGTGACGATTGGATTTTCACCCTCACTTTCATCATCGAAGAAGAATCCAGAATAGAAAAAAGAAGAGCTGGCTGTCAAAGATGGCTCGCGGGGCCAAAGGCACACCAGCGAGGTGGGCTCGCGGGGCCAAAGAGATTTTCATCAAATTTAACATCTCTTCTAAGAATAATTTCATTTACAATGTGGCTGAAAGTCTATAACCTTTGACATCTTGAGATAACCAACAAATATACACTTCTCTCACTTTTAGAACGCAATGCTTTTAGTTTCTCATGGGAATGTGAGCCCATGCTATATTACCAAATACAAGGAAGTGACTTACATCACAGTTTAATTTTAGTCCAAGGTTCTTAGGTGTTATATTTTTAAGAGCCTTTGTGGGAGTCGCGATTGACTATGTAATTTTACCGCAGTTGATTTCTTACGCCCAATCTTTTGTAGACTTAATCCCATAGATTGGATCACACAATTATACATTTCCTAGCACTTTTAATGCGGTTCTTTCTCTAAAGCCAACACCATTTTTGTTGTGGTGTATATGGAGCGATGTGTTGCATTGGATGCCATGTAGTCGCGGTAACTTGTAAAATTATTGTTCATATTCACCTCCATTATACATTTCTTAGCCTTTATGATTTGATGTCAGGTTGCTTTTCTACAAAGGCCTTGTAGGCCAAAACTTGTCAAAAACTTCACTTTTGAGTTTAAAGAAGTAAACCAAATGCATTGCGGAAAAGTCAGCCGATGAAATTTAAGAAATACTTGCACCAGGAAAAAGAAGGAGAAGAAAGGACCATACAAATCCAACTTGTGAACAAACAAGGACCAATTGCCAAGAGGCACGTTTTTCTAAGTTGTCCCGATGATGTTTGCAGAGAACACAATAGGCACACCACCATCTGCATGAAGAACAAAAGAGAGGAATACTAGTCACCATCTGATGATTACATAGTTTTTTGCAATGAAGCGATAGTTTAGATGACCAAACCGCTCATGCCAAAGTTCCCGCTCCAAGTCCTTCGCTATGAGCAACAAAGCGATGAAAAGGCATTGACCCGGTTGTCAAACTTGTACAGCACGGTAATATCATCGTGATTCCGATTAAGAAGAACCTGTTGAGGATCTTTTAGATCCTTGATTACAACTTGGTGAGGTGAAAACTTCACGGTTTTACCTTCACACAGATAATTGATTTATTCTTCTCTCTATGCGTTAATTATTCAGAATATAAATATCAAATGAACAATCATCAATTATCTTCTTGAAACATGCGGACTCATCCATGAGCCATCTTTATTACAAAAGTTGCAATGTTTGTTAGGATTCTTTTATATTTTGATCCTTTGTCACCATTAGAATTTGCTGAAGCTATCGCGGGTTTGGGACCCTTAGGTTTGTTTGTTGTTGTAGCGAGGATTTTTCTTCTTGGGATACTTAGGTTTATCTTTATGTTGGGCAAGTAAGGCTTTGTTTGAGGTATCTGCGGTTTTGATCACTCCAAGTTGTAGAAACTTATCTTCCCTCTCTAATCAAAAGAAGTACAAAAGGACTCAGAATTGGGTTCTACATAGCTTCCCCTAGAGCCTCTTTCATGGCATAAAAGGTAGATACAAACCTGGGAATATGCACTACCTAGCTTAGAAAGAATAAGGAGAATATACAGCGGTTCCTTCATTTTATGTTGCATTCTATACGCGTAAAAGTCGAGTGTTTTAAACTTAGATAGATAGTCTCAAAGACAAGAAAAATCACTTGGATTCAAAGATTGGGTATTTGATTTTCTAATTGTTGTGCTTCGAATAATATTGTGTTTACCAAACCGAGATTGAGGAAATCTTGTCCCAAGCTTTTTTTGGGGTCATCAACTCCTTGAGATGGTACCTTAAATCAGGAGACATGAACATTCCAGAAGGTGGTCCGCGTGCTTAGAGTCATTCCTATGTATTCCATTTGGCTTTCTTATCATCATCCCGATTGGGGGGCTTCTTGGTTCCCCTTGGTAATCGCTGATTTACTTCTTAATAAATCTTCATATGGGATGCCCATTTGGAGTAGTTGTCATTGAAGTAAGCATGGCCCGATTACTTGAAGCCATATTAAAACATGTAAGATAATGCAAGATTTAAAACACTGAAACTAATGATACGGATGGAAAGATCTCGAAAGTTATTAGGTTTTTTTTAAAAAGCGGCAATGAGACTTCGATGTGAGAGTTATGCCCCTTTTAAAAAAGGGCATGTGGTAACCAAATAACCAAGTGATGGTGTAAGCTATTTTGTAAAGTGACCCACTTTTATAAGAGAATTAGGGATCACTTTTACAATGAGGTTACCTTATAACAGAAAAATTGCATGCAAAATAACTCTAAAATATAAAAGCTACTTATAGTGATTCCTTTTTATACTTGAAATTAGAAATGCACTTTACAATTTTTAGCATGAACTTTTTTCAAAAAAGTAACAAAGAGAGACTTGAACTCAAGACCTCTCTGCCATCAAGACAAGTTTAACCAATTGGTCTAGCAAAACATATTTTATATTTTAGAAGGAGGATTGGGGTGTTATTTATTTATTTGTTGTTGTTTGTGGAAGGCGGCCTTGGAAGCGTGCTCCAAAAAAAAAGAGCTCTTTTCACACAAGAAAAATTTAAACTTCTTCTCGATGACAACAAGGGTTTAGATCTGTGTAGCTTACCGGAATATGCACCTTTTCCTAATACATTTCTGATTTTGCGAGATCGCCACAAGGTAGCCGGAGACAGAGCATCACATGAAAGATATAAAAGAGTAGCAGCCAGAAAAAAATACAAACCAGAATAAAATCAAAACTTTGCAAAAAATGCGTATTCAGACTTTATACCTCCGGTCATTTGTAATGGTAGGTATCTTGGGCAAGCGAGCAACTTTTGAGTGAAGCGAAAATTGTTCTTGAATGAAAGCGTGATCGGTTAGCAATGGAACATTCCTTTCAGCCAAGAAATGTACGGAAATGCCAGAAAATGGAGATGGGGAGCCTTCGGCTACGATCTCGATCTGGCGGGGCCGAGTTATTTTAAGCGGGCTCACGATACCATGTTGACAACACGGTATTCCAACCGGAGGACGAACACCTTGTTGGCCGCTCACATAGCTTCACTTATCAAAGATCAACACACGATGTTTCCATTAGGTAAAACCCCTCACAGGCATCCACGACCGATAGCCTTGCTGACCACTTGGCCCAGTTTATTAATGCAAAGAAAAGATTGAGAGAAATTTTACAAGAGGGTTTCTCACAATGGATCATCTGACAAAATGACTCTCCATGCTCTTTAAATGAGATCATGGACCAATCAGTGTTAATACCCGCGGATCAATGGCCGTTTAAGATCCCGAGGAGAGAGTATGAACCGTCGGATCACTCTATGTCGGGGAACATATAGAGTGGCCATATTTTCTAACTACAAATGCATTACTATGCATTTGTAATGCATACTAAAGAAACACTTTTACCTAATGACATATTAGACCAAGTAGATCTTAACTAACTTAAAGAAACACACTTTTACCTAATGACATATTAGACCAAGTAGATCTTAACTAACTCCTAAGTGTCTAAATATCCTAACATATAAAGTTGGGAGTAAAAAGAATAAAAAACTTGTAGACTATTATTCAAAATATAAAGTTGGGAGTAAAAAGAAGAAAAAACTTGTAGACTTTTATTTGAAATATAAAGTTGGGAGTAAAAAGAAGAAGAAAAATTTAGACTATAAAGATTACAAGCTACATACAAAGTAAATAAGGTAATATAAGTTTTTTGAGTTGATATCAAGTGTTGTAAGCCTAGTTCAGACTTAAACCACTAGGATATCATGTTATGTAATAGTTAGTATTAGAATTGTTAGCGGACATAATTAAGGGGGTCAGTGTTTGAATATGGTAATTACTCTCCTTATCTAATTTTGGAGAGTTCTAATTTTACAATTTTAGAAGAGTTTTAGTTTACAGAAAGTTTTAGAAGAGATAAATTGTCATGTTCTATTATTAGTAAACATTGTGTATTTATATCTTGCTTAAAAAAACAATGAATATTTAAAAGTTTTAGAGCCACGGTTGATCTTGTTTTAGAGCTTAAAATTACATATGCTAAGATTGTGACTATTTCCAAATATTAACAATAACAATGGTTTTCTTCCAATTGGATGGAATCTTTTGTCCACCTATATGATCAGTAATTCCAATCCACATGGCACATCGCATGATTATTCTGTGCAATATTTTGTATGGTTCAATGCATGTCAAGTCTTATGATTGGTTTTATTCTATATTTGACATAGCCATGAATTCCAACCTGTTGATATTTTGATGTAACTACTAAAAATATTCTTTTGTATTTGTATTGGTCAAACATCTAGAAGGTTATTGTAATCTTGTTGTATAAATTGGCTCAAAAAAATTTATTATTTTATTGTTATCATTATTGTAAAATTCAAAACAACCCCTCTTAGGGTTTCATCTTTTCGGGAGTCAATTATGTGTATAAATAAAGGTCGAGTTCCTCTCATTTGTACACACACACAACTCTCCTTCTCTTGTGTATTTGGAGCATAGAAAAGGAGGTCTAGCACAAAAAATTTTGGTTTCTTGGTCTTTGGTATCTTGGTCTTGGTCTATTTTTGGAGAGCTATAACATGACATTGTACTGCTTGAAGGAATCTATACTAAAGAATTGGTTGTTGGGTTTTCTCCCCCACAAGGATTTCCCGGGATATATCGTGTGTTCTTTGATTGTTTATATTTAAATGATCCTATTACATGCAATTGTTAATGAATACTAAAGAACATAACTGTAACTTCTAAAATAAGAACATGGTATCAAAGGAGGCCTCGATAAAATATAGTTCACAGACCTAGAAAAAAAAACTAGCCATTTTTCTTAATAGGAGTGGTTGTTGGACAAGACAAGACCACGAGCAAGTATGCCCTAGTGGAGTGCATATTTTCCCTAGATCAAATCTTCAAAATATAGAATTTGTGATTTATGGGCAAGATGGCTACCAAAAGCAAGATTGATGAGAAGCTAGAGGGAGTTGGAAAATTCAGAGCTTGGAGGTACAAAGTATCCCTCCTCCTAGAAGAAAATGATCTACAACAGTTCACTAAAGAAGAGGTTTCAAAACCAGAGGGAGATGAGGCTAAAGAAAAGAAAAAAGGATATGGTCAAAGAAAACAGGATTATTGCAGACTCCCTTAAGGACCATCTTATTCATCACATATCTTCATTATCCACTCCAAAATAAATGATGGATTGAAAACGTTTGTTTCTTTTACATTTTCACTTTCAAGGCTCATGACACCTTTACCAAGTATTTTAACAGAGGATTCATTTTCAAATGCAACACTGCCACTTTTTCCTTTCTTTAAGTCGATGAATTTGTTTTGGTCTCGAGTCATATGTGTTGAGCACCCATTGTCTATAAACCATTTGTGTTCTTTAATTTTATTAAGTAAAGCTAATGGACAATCTTCCTTGTTTGGATTCTATTTCCTTTCCCATACTATAGTTGGTTTTATGATAGGATCATATTCTTTCATATTTCTACAATCTCGTGCTTTGTGACCAAGATTATTACATTTGTAGAATACAATGTTCTAATTCATTAGTAGATCAAATGGATTTCATTTTTTGTTAAAAAAAACATGAGAATTTCCAGATATACTATTTACATGATTGTCCTTTGGATATCCATAATCAATTATGTTTCTCATATAGTTGTTTCTTGAATTGAATTGCTTTGTGTCCAAAGTTTTTGCAAGCATAACGATGACTAAGAAAAATACTCTCATACCTAGTAGAAAAGGACCTTCTTGGTGTCTCACCCCTTTTGAATTTTGTTCTTTTGTTTCAGCTAAAGGTGTCATGTTCCTATTGTTCTTCAACACCCTTTTGTTTGTTGATTCCACTTATTAATGCATTTGCATAGTTTTTAGAATTGCTTTCATCTGCCCTATTTTTTCATCCATTTTTGTTGTCTTCTAATTGTTGTCATATCCAAGTCCCATCTTATCAGTAGATCATATCTATTTCCTGAGAATTTCATCTAACTTTTATGTACTTCTTTCAAATTTCTTGTAGTAATTCAACTTTTACATTGTCAACATAGGATATTTTCTTATGTGATCCAATTCTAATTTTAATTTCTCATAATCTTCAGTCTTCTTGGATTTATCTAACTGCTCCAAGCTATCAATTGTATTTTCAAGATTATGAATCTCCTTTTCACAATTTTTCAATTCATTTTTAACTCTTTGTTTATTTTTCTGAGCTTGATATTTTCTTCTTCACCATGCTTCAATTTTTCAAGATTTTCTTCATATTCCTGCTCACTTTTTGTGATGTCTTTGCTTCCCTAGGAATATTCCGTGTTTGTTTCTTCTTTCTATGCATTAGAATCTTCCTTGGAATTGATTTTATATGTTTCATAATTTTTGTGGTCATCATGCTGAGTCTCTTGAGTTGTGAATTGTCCCTTGCTTCACTTTATTCTCCATCACATTCATACAAAGAATTGTTTTCATCCTTGGAGTAAAGGCTTATTTTCTTGTGGAAGATTTTATTTTCTTCAAAATGACATTTCTTAGCATAGTGTCATATTCTAAAACAATTGAATTATTTAAACGGTAATTTACCTTTGTATTTTTTGGTTCCCCTCTTGAGCCTCCATATGAAATATGTTTCTTCTTCATATGATTCATCACCTCATTTTTCTTCTACCATGTGTTCTTTTTTCCTTGTTATCTTCGTGGATTTAAAAGATGCTTCTTTGTTCGGTTGTCCATATTTTTTTTTATCTATTCTCATTTCATATGTTTTGAGGGTCCCATGTAGTTCATCCATTGTCAATTTGGTCAAATCCCTAGTTTCTTCAATGGACGATACCTTGGCATCATATCTCAAAGAAAGTGATCTCAACATTTTTTGTACAACCAAGGATTCTTTGAAATCTTCTCATAATCCTCTCATGGCATTGACAATTGCATCTACTATAAGTAAATAGGTTGCAATATCTTTTTTTTTCATGCATTTTCATATTTTCAAATTATGCTCTATGTCATTGAGCCTTAACCTACTTGAATTTTGGATCACCTTCATAAATATTTTGAATTTTATCCCAAACCTCTTTAGTTGTGTTGCAATGCATCACCTTGCTAGAAACAGTTGGTGTTCATCCACTTATGATAACATGCATATACTTTGAATTAAAAATCATTAATTTCTTCTCATATATATATCAGTGGTAATATTTTTAAGAATTTTATAGCCATTGACAACTTAGAACAAAATATCCACTCCTAAAGTTGTCTAGTAAGTTTGCATTCTATTTCTCCACTTTTCATAATCGTTTCCATCAAATGGTGGAATCCCTTCCGGAATGTGGCCATCCATTTTTTCTCACGATCTTGCTTCAAGTGATTAGAATGTTCTTAAGGTAACCTTATATGATTCAAATTGTTGATACTGAGAACGGGGGGTGAGTCAATATCAATTATAATTTAGTACCTTTTAAAAGACTAAATTTTTCAATCAAATAAATGCATCCTAATTTATAGTATAGAGGAGAAGAAAAAATACACAATGTGCAACATATTTATGTGGAAATCCAAATAGAAGAAAACCATGGAATGTTTTTCTTATATAATAAAAATATTACATTAATAGTAAGCTACACCTAAAAATATTATTCATCTCCATATAGAAGGAGACACCAATCCCTTGATTTACAAGAACAAGCCCGAAGGAAGCTAAAACTCCCTAGATTCTCCAGTTCCAACTAGAAGGAGTCTCCACCCCCCTTTCCTTACCCCTTCCTTTCACCCTCAAATATGTATATAAACGAACCAACCTGTGAATTTCATAGTGACTTTGACTGTCACTGTCACTTTCATTGTCACTTCATTGATGCATCATCATCATCAAACAGGTTCCACATAAAGATCCTAGGTCCACATGGGTCCACATATAAACACCAACAACCACATTAAAACTGGTGCCAATATATCTAAGGATACGCCTCAAATCATTTTCCAAAGTCTCCAAAATATGAGCCTCATAATCTTGGTCCACAAAGATATTCTAGTCCCACATGGGTCCACATATAAACCCCAACAACCTCATGGAAACATAATGACAACATCACAACTTCATACCAGAGCATACAACATTATCACAACCTTATGACAACATCACAACCTTATATCATACCATGAGGATAAGAAATACCTTAAGAGAATCCCTTATACCTCTCTTTCACAATAGAAGACACCTCAAACACCTTGTACACACCTCAGACTTAATCCCTTTCTTGGTTTCTCCCAAAATATGAAATTTCACCTTGTATTTATAGTAATTCTATACCTAAAATTAGTTGAGTTGACCTCCATTTTATGGCTGGGTTGTGGGATGAAAACATACATATATCCTCATTGTTAGCGAGTTAGAGGGACTTTCATATACTATTGCAAAGGTATCGAAATAATATTTCCAACCATATAACTTGTGCTACCATTTGAGTGATTTATTTAGGGTAAAAATTCCATCAAATATAGGGTATCCAAATTGACCACAAATAATACTTTCAACAATCTCCATATTGCAATCTTGATCTTGGACATATGTAGGATTATTCACTTGAATGTAGGGGTTTCTTGACCATATCTCTCGGGATATTTTTGGGCTTCTTAAAAACAAATTCATGTGAAGGCCATGCTTAAAGATATGGCATAAGTGGACCACTTTGGAGGCTCCTTCAAGTAAACCCATAAGCTTCTTCATGTTGATCACTAATGACTGACTTTGACATCAATGAAAACACAATTCAATGAAATTTTCTTCATCAAAAGTATATTTATGTAGTTATGAATGACACATTTATTATATATCTTTGCTTAAATACTCTTTGCATATGACGATTTGATGTTCTTAACTAATTGTCATGATATTTCCATGATAGGATACTCGTCAAAGGCACTTTCCCCAATCATCACCATTAAATGAGATGCAACATCGCAAGGCCGAGCCCCTGTTGAATTGTAATTATGTTTATAGGGTGGTGAGACGGGTGGTTATAAGCTGAGAAACTTATTTGTTTATTAGGTTGGTGAGCCAGATGCTAAGGCCAATGAGCCTCACTTTGTATATGTAAACACTCGCATCATTAATAAAATTACATTGTTGTGTGTAGACCGACCACGAAGAAGATTTATGGGGGACTAAGCTCCATTAGGTAGGCTATGGAAGGGGGCTAAGTGTCTAGGCCTAAGGGATAAGCTAGAGGGCTTACCTCTAAGGGAATAAATTTTATTATTATTTCCCAAAGGCTATGGTTGAAATAAGCAATGTTGTCCTAAGTTCCTGGGAGAAAAGGAACGAGTGATAAGTGGAATTCATGCGGCTTCAGGAAGACATGTGTCAACCTGGGCACATGAAGTTTATAGTAAGGAATGTCATCTCATTAGGGATTTGCTTCCCACTCTAGCGTTGTTTCCATACTTGCGTTTGGACCAGTTTCGAGTTTCCTCATGACCCTTACGATTCTCTCGAAGTTTGTCACCTTTTCGATTGACCATGGATTCACGCATTGAACCAGTTCTCCATCATCATCGCCACTGTATCTACTATGCACCTTTGGAATCCTGCATTCGTACATCAGTTATCCCGTGTATCTCCTTTGAATCTCGATGTAATTGTATTCTCCTAAGTCATGTTGTGTCTTAGCGTTTGGTTGTTGCCATTTTTGGTGTCCATAACCATTTTCTATTACTGTCGTCACTCGTGTGTAGCTGAATGTTGTTGCTTGTTTCTTAGGAGATGAATTGAAGAAGTAGGTTTTCAAGCGTGTGAGAAACTCTCCTAGGTGAGAGAGTTTTTTGGGAAGTGAGTTCTCCTGGAAGGGAGTCCTGTAGCAGCTACAGTACTCTGAGACTTCTGGTCCATCCTGTTGCTAAAGACCAAGGTAAGGGAGGTGTAGTAGCTGATGGATTTGTATCAGTGAAGGTGTACCCTCCTCGGGTGGAGTAGGAGTGTGGGGAATGAGGGTATGTGGGTTGTGGGCGTAAGTGGCTCCTGGGATAAAAGATCCTTCATTTTGTTCTCTACAACTTCCTTGTTGTCCTTGCCAAGCTTAGAATTCCCTTACCACATGGAGTTTAGTTCGAGCTCAGGGGTGACCCACTCCTAAGCATGATGAGCAGCGTGGTCTAAGGCTGGGAGGTTCGTGGAAGGTCTGTATGCAGTTAGTAGTCATCTATTAAAAGATAAGTACCAATTATGTCTTCGTTGTATGTTGTGTATTTGTATTTGCATTATAATTAATGAGTAATGTCTGTATATATATGTTGCATGTATGTGTTAAATGTTGCTTCTGCATGAACATGTGTATGAGTAGAGTATTGACGTCTATTTAATTGCATTAGATAGATATATATTTATAAGTGTGAATACCAAATGTTATCTCTATCCTCCGGTTAGGTATTATATGTGATTATTTCCGCAAAGTCACTCGGTCGCATGGCTTGGCCTATTGTTTAAGGTCGGGAATGTCACAGAAATAGTATCAAAGAAGTAAAGGCAAGGATAAGGTTGTTTGGGTAGCCTTACCCGGCAGGGGTCGGTGGTTAGGGACGTTACAAATTGGTATCAAAGTCAAGGTTCAAGCACTGAGCCTGGATGGGCCAGATAAATGCTCATTAGAACCAAGGTTTCAGAGAGAAATTCTGCGAAGAGGTTACCTTGGCCATGTTACGAAGCTTAGGGGGTTTAGCGATATGAGAGTTAAGATCCAAGTCATTTGGACTTTGTGGCTTCGACAAAGTTATGGGTTGTAGAGTGGAAGAGGTCGGAGGACTTAAGTCCGAAGTCCCCGAAGTGGATCTAGACCGTAGATCTCAGAAGAAGAGCTCGACCGTTGGATTGGGCTGAAGTTGGAACAAAACCATTGGATCAAGTCATGGATGGAAGTTACGATGTGGTATGAAGGGCAAAGAGCTCTTGGACCTTCAAAGTCCGGAGCTAATCTGGACCGTTTGTCAAAAGGGACACATGTCAGCAGATTGGCTTGTTCAGGATTTCAGCGTTCATGAGAATTAATGTGTGTTGAGGCCAGAACTCCCAAAGCCCGAAGTTCTGAAGCCTCGAAGAGCCGAAGTAGTGAGTCATGATGACATCACTTGGAAGTGACGTGGACCTCTCCTATACCTGCCACGTGCCCCCACTTGGAATGTTGACAAATGTATTATGTGGGCCTTGAGGTTTGATGACATAGTTAAAGGTCGGTGGGCCCACACTAGCATTGATCACGATACATCAAGTTCGACGACCAAGAGGCATTGCAGGGACCCAAATTGCACGGGAGTTAATTTTCCAGGGTGGTCCCACAATCCAAACTACAGTTTTACCAGGAGACTACGTGTCAACGTTAGAAGAATTGCAGGACGAAAGGCGGGTTACTCCAAACCGTGGATGCATTCCCCCGCAATTTGAAAGGCGTTAAGTGATGTGACTATTTGGTATCCTAGTTCAAGTACTGAAATCGTGGGTCTAGTGGACTCATGGCGCGAGTGTGAAGTCGAGAGACTTGACACTACGGAAGAATGGTTCATAAGGGAACTAAAGGAAGAACTTTCAAAAGTTTCATAACGGTGAGGTGACGAGAAGAGACGTAATGAGGTGGCATTCTCATTCTTCTTCAAATTTCGTTTTGTTCCCTCCGCAACCATTTCAAATTTCATTTTACCTGGCACGGGCTCTCATTCTTCTTCAGTAGTTGCATAACCGTAAGATAAACTTCCTAATAGCGCCTCTGCAACTCGAACTTCGTTTTTATTACTGGTATAGCGTCTTTGGTAACTTCGTTTTTATTTCTGGTATATTGATTGAGTAGAACTGATAATATCTGGGTTTTGTATTAATATCTGGGTTTTGTATTTGGTATAGGGTCGTTGCAATCCATTGGAGAGCATTCGAAGCCGGGTACTACAGCTCTGGAGTTTACCTACGACGTGTATAGGCTTACCGTGGCTATGATACTCCCTCTAAGGTTAAATGATAACGACGGAACTATAGGTCGTAACCCAGAGGTTAGATGACATCGATGAGTCTTATATGAACTCATTGTTAAGTTTTTATTATGTGCAATAACCAGATCTTCCAGGGATAATGCCGGCTATAGCTATGGTGAGAATACCTTTATTTATTGGAACGAATATGTGTATTATCCATTCTGGGTTCTATCACTCTGTGTTATTGAGATGCATTTTAGTTATATATATATATTTATATATTTGATAACAACATTCTCTATACTTAAAGATTTCTCTCCTCATCACGTTGAAAGTCACTAGTTAGCTACTTATAAGAGTTTATTATTGTTTTATTACATTGTCTTGAAACCCATTGTTCAGATGGTTGACGTCTCTTCACAGTAACCCCACGCTATCATGGTAGCTCTTTAAGAATAAAAACCAAGGTATAAACACTTGGATCTGTTTATTTTATTTCGCCCGAGTTACTTTATTCTCGGTCATATCTTTTATAAGGAAAATATGCTCTGGTTAAGAATCTTTATTTTAAGTACAGATTGTATTTGGAAAATATGCTCTGGTTAAGAATCTTTATTTTAAGTACAGATTGTATTTGACCTCTGCTTGAAGCAATGGTTACCCGAACTCATTTGCCGTCTAATACTTTATGTGAAATGTTGAATATACCTCCTTTGGTAATCGAGTCGTGGACATCATTGGCTTTAGGGTTTAGAGCATTTACCCTATTATCATTTCCTTTTTCCATTAAAAGAAATACAATCTCTGTTTATATATAAATTCTTTTGACATTTTATTCCTCTTCACATTAAATAAAATATATCTATTATTTATTTACAAAGCTAGAATACCTATTACTTATGAAGTTTCATGTGCTATTATCTTATATCATTTTGTAAAAAAGCTTTCTGGTCAAAAAAAAAAAAACCTACCTTTATCATCAAGGTTTATTCGAGTTTATATATCAAAAAAATTTGACATTTTATTCCTCTTCACATTAAATCAAATATCTCTATTATTTCTTTACGAAGTCAGAATACTTATTATTTATGAAGTTTCTTGTGCTATTATCTTATATCATTTTGTAAAAACTTTTCGGTGAAAAAAACCTACCTTTATCATCAAGGTTTATTCCAGTTTATAATTTAGAGAATCTTTTCTTATTGTAATGTATTTATGTACTTGAACAAATTAATCAAACATAAAACTCATGCAAATCTAGAATGTGAGACAATCTTTAGTATGCAAAAATAATTGTTGAATAAAAATTATATTATGGTATCTCTATTCAAGAAATCTCATAGGGTTTCTCTTCAAGCATCAAAGGCATAAAATAAACTTGAGTATTTTTTTCTTGTTTTCTACAAATATAATAGACTGCTATACTTATAATAATTTACATATTTTTCTATTCTTTCTTGTACTTTTCATGAAAATAACTATAAACAATGTTTTTTTGCAAAAACAAAACATTTTTTTGGATTTATATATATTATAAAACCATTGATTTAGTGATGGTAAAACATTGTATTCATTTGAATATATATGTCGAAATTATGAATTTCTCAAATAAATTCTACTATATCAAACAATGCAAATTGTACATTCATTTTTTACTGCAATATAATAACTTGTAGCCATAATAGAGATAGATAATTTTAAAGAAAACATATCTTAGCATGCTTCAATCACTGGAAACCAATTGAGTACATAAGCACTTCTTTCCAACCATAGACATGAATAACCAAGATTACTTGTTCTTGTCACCCTCATCCTAAATCATTACTCCATAGGAATTCGAAATTATATAACCTTTTCCATAAAAATCAATTCATCAGAGCAACTTCCTATCTTCTTTATACTTGTATAAAAAATAACTTTCCTAAGTCTTTTTTCAAGTTATTCTCATCCCTAACCCTAGGGAATCTTCTTGGTCTAACTTTGTGCTAGCTTGTTCCTTCACATCCCACATCTTTAGGAGTAGGATTCCACTTATCCTCATGAACAATATTTAATCTAATGGTTTTTATCCATTTTTACTCTCCCATGGAATAATGATTTACTCTTTGTAACTCGATTCTCTAATCAATTTGTTTTTAGATAAATAAAATAAATTAAAAATTATATTTAAAAAAATATTCATCATCATCAATGTTTATGATGATATAATTTTCATACAAGTCTTTTTTCAAAAACTTTCACAACATAAACCATAAAAAATTAAAATATTTAAATATTTATAAATGGAGGGACATTACATATTACATCACTAGCGATGACACATCCTCATTTTTATGCACATATTAAAGTACACTGGTCATGGTACATCCTCATTTTTATGCACATAGTAAAGGAGATGGCATATTGAGCTTGGATGACTATAACACAATTATGAATTTTACTCATGTTATAAAAATTGGGTGAGGATAAATATTGTTATGTATGAGTACTAACTTGATTATACTTGTGATGAAGATAAAGCTTTGACACTAATTATACATCATGAGAGGTACCATTTAGCAAGTGTCCATGGCATCTAGGTGGTACCATTCAACTATTTCCTTGAAATAACACTAGAAAAGTACATGATATTCAAGGAATGGTTTTGCTGAAGTTATTAAGGTTCGCACCACATACACTCACCATACACTTCGATATTAATAATTGATAATTGCAAAATTTAACTTTGAGTTATTATTATTGATGTATTAACTAAACAATAGAAAAACAATTGTATATCACTGATTCTATTCCACCTTGTCAATTGTCAAGGTACTACACATGTGTTTCTAATCCGATTGGCATTAAAAATATCAGAAGGTTGTTACATAAAAGGCATTTTTTAAGTGCACGACATTTTCAAATTTTCATCCTCCAAACTAGTCATCCTTCACCTGGTATTGAATGAAAAGCACCTACCCCCTATCATCAAATCTATGGACTCCTTTAACCATTCACTCTTGTTATTGTGAGTTGACCACCATACGAAAGGTTTGACAAGGGTTTCGCTCCCAACCAACGCTTTGTTTTCTTCATATAAATGGAGATTGAAATCTATGGACTCATTTCACCATTCACTCTTGTTATTGTGAGTTTACCACCATACGAAAGGTTTGACAAGGGTTTCGCTCCCAACCAGTGTTTTTTTTTCTCCATACAAATGGAGATTGCTCGTGGGGATAGGGTAGTGCACTGACTTTGCATAAAACCCATGGTGATTATCCCCGCATTCTTTTAACAAACTAGGTTCACAACTCACCAAGTTGGGTTCATCTCATGATTTGGCACATTTCCATTGCGAATTTGTATAGATTTAAAAGAGATAAACTCCACGCCAATTTGTATGCCCCAGTGTATAAATATGGAGTTACTCAACATTGAATAATCATCATAAACCATGCAATAATCTAAGGAGGCATTGAAGAATCATCATAAACCATGCAATAATCTAACGATTTACTGCTGTTAACAAAATAAAAAGCAAATTTGTGCATGCGCGTTGTGATTGCAATTTGGCAGAAATGGTGCATGCAAAAAAGGCAGTAACACATATACAAGCTAGTGTTGTTCATTGCAACTTGGCAGAAATGGTGCATGCAAGAAAGACACTATCACATATGGAAGCCATTCACAAAATGAAATATGTGCTGGTTCAATGTTTCAACAACTTTCAGACCATATTCCTCAAGAAGAAGATGAGCTCAAGCACGCGAACGCTTCCAATAGATGTTTTCCCAACACCCACAGATATCTGCAATGACTTTTCTTTTCGAGTTATGGTAGGTATTTCACACTGAGTATGGGCGTGCTTCTTCTAGTATCAGAAAATGTTGGAGACTTTGCAGCTAATTGAATTGAAGTTAAGGCCACCAACTTGCAAAGATGCATATGAGTTCATTTGTAAGAGAGAACCCCCGATTTAGCTCGTTGGTAGTTGTCGCAGTTTCTTAACAAGTGAAGAGTGGTTTTTCCAGTGGTTTCTTCAACCTTTCCAGGTATATACCAAGCGATCTCTACTCTGCAAATTCTTATACCCTGGAAGATTCCACGGGAAACGACGCCACTGAGCTGCATCAATGCTTTTCTGCAATTATTTACTATACGCTTCTTTGAAATGTTCGGTTACAGACCTTATGGATGCTTTGAGAGATTGCTCCAGAGCGCATCTCTTGCACTTGCATATACAAAACCCAGCGCTGGCACATTGAGTGGGCAGAGGAAAAGAAACACTCTACATTGCACATGAAACAGATTTTTATTTCTGAATAAGTGAAATGGTTACATAGCTTGTTTATATAGAGAAAACGGAAGCATCTGGGATCCAGAGCTTTCCCGAATATTTTGGATTTGGAGTGTTTGTGGAAAGGAATTCTCTAGAAAGAAGTCGAAAGCATCCATGTGGTAGGTAGAGAAATTAACTTCTCCAACATTCCCCCCTAATTTCTACTACTAATTACATCAATATTTACAATGCCCAATGCTTCTCTTAAATACTCAAATTGGTCTTATGCTAAAGCCTTTGTAAATATGTCTGCAAGTTGTTTCTTTGATCTGCAATGTTGTAGGATGAGTTCTCCATTGTTGACAAGTTCTCGAATGAAGTGATATCTTGTGTCAATATGCTTAGTCCTCTTGTGAAAAACATGATTCTTTGATAGTGCAATGATAGACTTGTTGTCACAATAGATTGTAGTAGGCTCCTCTTGATTATACATTAAATCCTTCAATATTCTTCGCATCCAAACTGCTTGACATGTTGTTGATGTACCTGCTACATACTCTGCTTCTGCTGATGAGATTGTCACTATTGGTTGCTTCTTTGGGCATACAACTCATGATCACTATCTGTGTATCCAACCAACTGTGGATTATTTGAAGTGGAATACAGAATGTCATGATTCATAGTCCCTGCAATGTATCTTAATAACCTTTTTCCTGCTTGCCAATGTGAATTATTTGGTGTGTCCATGAATCTAGAAATTAAACAGACTCCATACTTTATATATGGCCTAGTCGTTGTCAGATACATCAAACTTCCAACCAATTTTCTAAATATGGTTGAGTCAAAATCCATCTCATTTTGTTCTCTACTTAGTTTTGTGCCAACTGCCACAATGCCACAAGTGTAGAAACTGAACTGTAGTTTATCATTCTAAACCTTTTTAAGACATCTTTTGCATATGTACTTTGACATATGAAAATGCCTTTATCATTTTTTATGACTTCAATGCCAACAAAATAGTTCATTAACCCCAAGTATGTCATCTCAAATTCCTTCTTCATTGTTGATTTAAACATATCAATAGAGAGATTACTTGTATAGATCAAATCATCAACATATAGGCAAACAATCAAGATCTGATCTTGTTCATTGACTTTGGTGTATAGTGTAGGCTCACTAGTGCTTCTTATGAATTCATTTTTTATCATGTATGAATCTATCCTGCTATACCAAGCCCTTGGTCCTTCTTTAACCTGTCAACCTTATCTTCTTGTCCTCTTACTTCATACCCTGGTGGTTGTTGCATGTAGACTTCTTCCTCTAAATATCCATTCAAGAAGGTTGATTTGACATCCATTTGATAAACTTTCCAATTATGTTGAGCTGTAATAGCTAGTACCATCCTAATTGTGTCAAGTCTACCATCCTAATTGTGTCAAGTCTTGCTACAGGTGCAAATGTTTCATTATATTCAACTCCATATTCTTGTGCAAATCCTTTAGCTACTAATCTTGCCTTATATTTGTTAACTTCTCCATTTGCCTTATATTTAGTTTTATACACCCATTTCACACCTATGCATTCTTTCTCCTTAGGTAAATCAACTAGATCCCATGTATCATTTTTCTTAATAGACTCAATTTCTTCATTCATTGCATTAATCCAATATTCTTCCTTAATTGCATTTTCAAAGTATATAGGATCTTGAGTAAATAGAGCAAAATTGGATTGCAAATCTATCCTATCTCCTTGATCATATATTTCATGAAAGCTTCTAGTCTTTTTGCCTCTTAATCTTGATCTTAATAATTCAAGTGTAGGATTTGATTCATAACTTACTTGTGGACTTGATGTTTCTCCTTTCTCACCTTGCCTTTGTGAACTTTCTTCTCGTAGAATGCTTGATGGTATTCCTCCTTGCTCATTTGATTGTTCTCCTTGAACTTTTTCTCCTTGTTCTTCATATAGTATTCTTGTACCTGTAATTGTGTTTTCTATATTTCCATCCCAATATTCTTCCTCTTTGAATACAACATCTCTACTTACAATGACTTTCTTAGTTATAGGATTAAACAACTTATATGCCTTAGATTGTTCATCATAAACAATGAAAATGCATTTTTCACTTTTATCATCCAATTTAGTCCTTGTTTGTTTAGGAACATGTGCATATGCAATGCAACCAAATACTTTAAAATGAGAAACACTATGAATCTTACCACTCCATGATTCTTGAGGAACCATGTCCCTCACAATCTTTGTTGGACTCCTTTCAATATATAGAATGCACAAGTGCCCAATATTCATTTGATAGATTCTTGCCTTTCAACATGCTTCTTGCCATCTCCATTTTGATAGATTCTTTCCTTTCAACATGCTTCTTGCCATCTCCATTATTGTACGATTCTTTCGTTCTACAAAACAATTTTGTTGAGGTGTATAGCTTGTAGTGATCTTTATTCCATGATACCTGCAATATTCCAAAAACTCATTTGACTTGTATTCTCCTCCTCTATCTCATCTTAATATCTTAATAGATAGGCCACTTTGTTTCTCAACCAATGCCTTGAATTCCTTAAACTTGTTAAATGTTTCAGATTTGTGTTTAAGGAAATAAACCCATGTTTTTCTACTATAGTCATCAATGAATGTGAGAAAATATATGCTCCCCCCTAATGATGGTGTCTGCATTGGACCACACAAATCTGTATGCACAATTTCTAATGGTGCCCAAGCTCTATATGACTTCTCTTTTGGAAATCTTAACCTATGTTGCTTGCCCAAAATACAACTTTCACATGAACTAATTGGTGCTTGAATATGTGGTAATCCTTTTACCATTTCATTTCTTTGCAACAAACACAATCCTTGAAAGTTTAGATGGACATACCTTAAATTCCATATCCATGCTTGATCTTGACTTGATGCCTTGAAAATTGCTCCTATCTTCTCTATCATTTCACTTTTCATGTGAAGTGGGAACATTCTGTCTGTCATTTTAATCCTTGCAATCACCATTTTACTAGGAGTAATATCAAATATAGTGCATACATTATTCTCAAAAGAAACTCTATAACCTATTTGAGTAGGTTGTCCCACACTTATGAGATTATGCTTCAAACCAAACACAAAATAAACATCAGGAATAGTTTTCTTTCCACTATTTGTCATTACATTGATTGCACATTTTCTCATGACTTCTACAATATTATCATTACCCAATTTAATTTGTGCTTTAACTGATGTATTCAAATCCTCAAAAAACCATTTATTTCGAGTCATATGGTTACTACAACCACTATCAAGAAACCAAATGTTACTTGCATTTTCCTGGGCTACATCACATGTAATAAAAAATGTCTCTGAACTACTCTCGAAGAAATGTGCATTCTGCTTTCTCATATCTGCTAGTCTCTTTTGGCATTCATTTGCAAAGTGACCATACTTATTGCAGTAATAACATTGAATATTTGATTTGTCATACCTTTGAGATGCCTCATTGTGATTGTTTTCCCTTGAGCTGAAAATTTGATTTCTCCTTCCTCCCGGGTCTTGACTCTTTCTTTCTTCTCTTTGAAAATTATTTCTTCCTCTTCCTCTTCCTTTGAATCCTGGATTTCCTCTTCCTCTTCATCTTCCAAATGTCATTTGTGTTTTAAATGCATGCTCCAATGAGGTATTGTCATTTATGTTCAACCTGTCTTCATACTTTTTCAAGGAGCCAACCAACTCATCCATAGAATATTTAGTTAAATCTTTAGATTCTTCAATTACCACAACAATTGCATCAAATTTTCTAGGAAAACTTCTTAAAACCTTTTCTACAACCTTCTGATCTGCTAGCTCATCACCATTTTTCCTTATTTGATTAACCAATTCCGTAACACGATATGTAAACTAATCTATTGAATCAAAATATTTCATTTGCAAGTTTTCAAATTCCCTTCTAAGTGCTTGAAGTTTGGCAATTTTTACCTTGCTCGTTTAATCCTTCCAACAACCAAATCATCCAACGCTTGTCAAATTATCTACAAAGCTCTTTTACTCTTTTTCCTATTTTCATCAAGCTTTTTATTTTCATCAACACTCAAAACATACTCATCTTGTGGTTCAGTATAGCCATTCATTACTATATCTGTTAGTTCATATGAATCAAATGCTAATTTCATTCTAAATGCCCAATTATCATAATTTTTTCTAGAAAATGTTGGGATCATAAGTTGTTGAAACATGCCTCATGCCATTTTCTTTCAAAAAATCAAGCCCAAAAATTTTCCAGCAAAATAGACACAAACATTATGGTAAAAGAGGTTAAATGCTCTTTACAAATCTTCTTGCAATTTATTCCTTCCCTGCTCCCGTAAATGTCTTGGAGTGCTTTCAAACACAAAACCTTCAACACACTTTACCAATGTGCATAACAAATTTGCGGACTTCAACACTATGCAATAAGAAAGTCAACTATCACCCATTTATTTTATTTTATACATAAATGTATGCACATGGCCATATATCATAAGCACCCTCCAAAAAAAAAATTATGCCAAAAAGATGTTAAATATTTTGATTCAAATCCAAAATATCAGCAAATCAGAACCCCTTATGCATATAACTTTTAATTAAGTAAAATCATGATAGCAATTTTAATAAAAACTACCGAATATAATGAAGACGCTCCAAGATATGCAGAACTCTAGCAAAAGGGGCTCACAGTGGACAACAAATCTTTCACACCTCAACACAGATCGATTTTTTTCTCAGCACACAAAGAGAGACAGTAAACTGGCTCAATCCGCCTAGATTCCTCTAGCTCTGATTTCTCTCAGCTAACTTGGAAGCTAAGCAAAAGGGGCTCACAGTGGACAACAAATCTTTCACTCCTCAACAGAGATCGATTTTTTGTTCAGCACAGAGAGATAGTAAACTGGCTCAATCCGCCTAGATTCGCCTAGCTCTGATTTCTCTCAGCTAACTTGGAAGCTACGCCTCTCACACTCGATGAATCTATTGAACTCTTACTGCTCTTCTATATGCTGCGGCTTCCTAAACACAATGAACAGAGCTCTCCAAATCTTATTACATCTCAATGCACAGACAGTTAACACCGCTCTTCAACTTTCATGGTTGCTTGCTCTTCAAGTCTCACAACAAAGCTCTCATTCTCTGATACCACAATGAGTGGGAAGAGGCAAAGAAACACTCTACAATGCATAGTGAAACAGATTTTTATTTCTGAATGAGTGAAATGGTTACATAACTTGTTTATATAGAGAAAATGGAAGCATCTCGAGGATCCAGAGCTTTCCCGAAATGTTTTGGAGTGTTGGTGGAAAGGAATTCTCTAGAAAGGAGTCGAAGCATCGGTGTGGTAGGTAGAGAAATTAATTTCTCCAACACAAATGGATTCACATCGAGGCAAAGGAATGAAGGTTCTTTCATTTATGAGTCGAAGAGCCAGTAGAGTTTGGAAGCAGTAAAACTATGACAACAGAGAGCTATGAGAGATTAATTATTGATTGTCGAGATACGAGTGTTGGGTTGAGTGTTGTTGTTGGATATTTGGTCATGGAGGGTCTCAACTAACTTGGAGCCTTTAAAAATCTAGTTTGGTAGCTTGCTAAATATATAAGGAGTTGGACTACTACAAAATTGGGATGCTAAATCAAAGAGGGTTGTAGGTATTTCCCTACTTCTTGGATAATTACATTGATTAATTATTTGATTATATTAATTAAATTATTTCCATGAAAATGTTGGAATCTTAAATTGCATTGGTTAATTGTATATGCATTGAATTGGTTAATTTTGTATGCAATTGTTGCAAGTGTTAAATACATCATGTTGTTAGTAAACATGAATTAGAAAATTTTAATTGTTTCAAATAATGGAAATTTACTTTTACATGAACAAAATATCTCTATCTCTCTCTCTCTATGGAAACAACAAAGAAACCCTATAGAAACATAGAAAAATAAAATAAAAAAGGATACACACACAACGCATAAAAAAATTCTTATTATGTAAAAAAAATAGATATTAATAGAATACAATACATATATGGCTACAATTCTACAAGTTTATCCATGTGCACTTGCTCATTCCCTTTTGTCTAAAACCACATAATGTCTCTATAATTGCCTTGGGTTTATTTGAGGCCTACTCCTTCACTTGAGAAATTGTTTACTCTCAAGGTTTGGTTCCTTTAGCTCCCATTCCCAACTATAACTATTTGTTCATTCACTCATTGGGTATCTTCGAGCCTTGCTCCTCCACCCCAAGAGTTTTGGCTTTCAAGATTTAATTTATTTTGATTAGAACATCAACCTAGACTCCTCATTGTTTTTGGTTCCAGGTCCTTTTCGAGGTCTTCGCCTCCACCATAGAGTTTCACATGGCTCCACTTTCTTAGCAACAATTTCCTCTTTAGCAATTGGGTTCTTATTTAAAGTCTACCACGCCACTATGAATGCATTTTCTCATGGATCTACTTATTCTGTCTTCAACACACACCCTATGATACCCAAGTTTTATCCCTGGACTAGTAATGAATATGTGTACATGATCAATTCTACCGAGAGTCTTATCTTTGAGCTTAAGCTACAATAGTCTTGCTATAATAGAATTCTGGCAATGGATACCATAGTCTAGCTTTAATAGAAGTATGGTAATCATTGACAGCTAATTCAAATCCCTTGTGGTCCTGCACGACCTCCCGGTCTAGGATCGAACTACATAGGAGCCGAAGTGGCTCGCGGGTCCTCGCAGAACCCTTAAACTCTTACCACATGCCTTTTCTTTCCCTATAATCCATGGAATTTTGTATTCGCGAGGGTCCTCTTTCTCCAGGGGAGTCGTGCACATGACCTCGGGCCTAAAACCTTGAACTTAAATTGGAAGCGTTAATTCCGACGCTCCAGAGGATTTACCAACATAACACTTAGTGCCCAAAACTTTCGAACTCGTGAAGTGTCGTAATCCTCTGATGGTTGGTGTTTTCTCTCAAATCAATAGTTCGTGTTCACTCTGGACTCTGGGGATTTGGGACTTTTCTCCGCTCTAACCTTAACGAACAACCTTCTCTCAAATAGTCAAACTGTTGAACTCCCAGAGAGTTTAGGGATCAGTGGTCCACACTCCTTGGCACGATCTATGGCTAAGAAAGACTTCAGGGCTCCATGTTTTGAGAGTTGTTGTATGCCACACACTTATCACCCACAACCACCTGAATAGTTGAAGCTCGAATAACTCAAAATCTACGGCTCACGTCTACCCATCAATTGACGGTCATGATTAACTTCGTCTATTTATATATTAATAGAATACATAATCACTCTTAGTATTTTTTATTTACATATTAATAGAATACAATATGGGTACAATTCTACAAGTTTATCTATGCCCACTTTCTCATTCTCTTTTGTCTCAAACCACTTATTCATATGCCTTTTTCTTTGATGAAAGTGTTCTCCTTGCATGGCCAACATTATATATACCACTATCTCCGTCTTTCCCATGAATATATATACGGACACATATACCTCGTATATTATATAACGACATATACTAGGTGTATGTGTGAGTATATATATCGATATATATACTCACTATATATATGAATATATATACTCAATATATATATTGGTATATATACTCAATATATATACCATTAAGTATACTAGGTATATATGTTAGTGTGTATACTTATATATATACCAAGTATATATATATACTTATATATACCAAGTATATATATATATACTTATATATATACCAAGTATATATATATATACTTATATATATACCAGTATATATATTTACGTCGATAAGTGTACGCCTATCGGCGTAACTAGGTATATATGTTAGTGTATATACTTATATATATACCAAGTATATATAGTGACATATATACCTAGTATATATACCAGTATATATATTTACGTCGATAGGCGTACACCTATAGGCAATGGGCAGAATTAATGATCTTTTAACCTTATTTAACTTTAAACCCTAATCTGATGGATACGCATTCAAGATGTTGGCATATTCTTAGTACCTTATTTTACTTTAAACCCTAATCTGATGGATACGCATTCAAGATGTTGGCATATTCTTAGTCGTCCTCCAAAATCAATGAACTAGATTTATTGAACAGCTTTCACGCTAATGTTTTCCTAATGTATGTGCAGATCTCTCCAGTATCTCCGCCCTCATCTCAAAGGCGACAACATCAGTCTTGCATGAGCATTTGATTATCTAACTCGGCGGCTTTTTCTGGAACAGGTATGTACTCAAAAATGTATACCTGCACAATAGTTTAAATTATAAATTATATTTTTTATGGGTCGTTGTCTTATTTCTTATTCCATTTGATTTTCCTAAGCTTGACTTCTTTCATAATCGCCATTTTGAATTACTATTTACTATTATGGGAATTATGATTCTCGCCATTTTGATTCCTACGACTGTGTTTTCTGATCCATGAGAGATAAGACTGTGGAAGATAATTTTAAAAGAGATTGGGTTGAATGTTTCTCAGGGTTCTTCTTGCCACTGTAGCGAGCCTCGATGGTTTAGGTTCTGCTTTGCTAATATGACCGATCAGACCATGCAAGAGTCGTTGAATCGGATTCAGTTCTTTATTGGGAGCCGAAGATCGATTCAGTCGATATGATCATGGCGAGGCAATTCAGGGAAAACCGATTGCATACACATGACCCTAACCAAAAATTCCATTTAACTCAGCGAAGACTCTCATTGCCATTGAATGTCTATTCATTTAAATAAAGTGCAGGATGAGAGAGGGCATTTTAACGTGTTTTTCATTTAACTATGACAACGTGTGAAATGTGTCCTTCTAGAAAGTGTTCTTATCATTTCATTACAAATACTATTAAGATAATAATATTAATGTAAAAATAAATAAATAAAACATTTTGAATGTCTAAACCTATGTCGTTTTGTTTCAACCATGTCGTCTTGGAATGGACAGAAACACAGGTTGTAACTCAATTAAGGGTCAAATTTGCAATTGCATTCATGAAATCCGATATAACAACCGCATAATCTCCAAAGTTGATTTTTCTTTTCAAAATCTGAGTTCACAATAAAATCTTGGAATCCTGGAATCAAAATCCCACAGTCGGATACCAATGTCTATTTATAATTTTATTTGTCGGCACCTTTGAGTTTTACTTTTTAATTTTCCTCACGATACTGCTAAATAAAATTTCTGAAATTTAAGAAAAACTGTAATAGGTATTTCCCAGAAACTGAATCCCTATTGATGAAGCGCAAAATTCAATATGAAAAACTGTAATAGGTATTTCCCAGAAACTGAATCCCTATTGATGAAGCGCATAATTCAATATGAGTAAATATCATAATCGAAGAGAACCCTAAACCCTGCAACGGTGTAGACCCAGGTTCCATTTCTTCTAATGCAACTGTAAAAGTTCATCAGTTTTTTTATTCTGTATATGTCAAAATTTGCATTTTTTACACTGTATATTTCAATTTTTGTAATAAATGAAAACAATACAAAATGTTGCATGTAAAAAGTGGTATGTTGAAGGAAAATTTACATTTTTTCCACTGTATATTTGGATTTTTGTACTGAATGAAAACATTAGAAAATGCTTGTATCTTTCAAGACAATTTTCTGGTTGGATGTATGACAGATTGGTGCGAGGTGCGAAGATCTGGAGGTAAAATGGTATTTTTGATTAATCAATCTCTAAAAGTTGGGCGTGAAGGTTTTGTCTTCCTACGATTCAAAGACCAGCTTGGTTGTTCAACCTATCTCTTAGCCTTTTTAAGAAATTGATTTTACACTTTAAAGTTTATTCCATTCTCTAACAACGTTCTGTGATTTCAACCAATTAATTGGTGAATCCTCCATTTATGACATTTAGTAATTTTTAAAAAAAATATTAATGTAAAATGCATACTAGGATTATTGAAATAGCTTTAGCTTGTCTTTACTTTTGATAAGGAAAAGTTCCATTTTCTATTAGTTTATGAAAATCGGATAATTTGTATAGTTTTAAACTGAACCAAAATCTCAGAAAAAAATCTTCGATCACATTTGCATAAAAACAAAATGATCAGGTTGTGTTAAAGACTACTATGTTTAAGCAAAATGAAGTTACGTTTTCTCTTTACTTTTGGTATGCAAAATGAAGTTACGTTTTCTCTTTACTTTTGGTATGCAAAATGAATGGTAAGAGATGCAAAATGACGCTGGCTTAAAGAATACATATAACTTTTGTTTGTAAAAAGTGTTGAGAGATGCAAAATGACGTTGCCTCAAAGAATACATATAGCTTTATCATTGTATTCAAATAATGAATGGAAAAAAATGTTAACATTTGTTTCAAATAATGAATGGTAAAAAGTGTTAAGAAATGCAAAATGACGTTGCCTCAAAGAACATATATAGTTTTATCACTGTATTCAAATAATGAATGGTAAAAAATGTTAAGAAATTTGAATAATTCATCACTGTATTTAAATAATGAAAATCCAATAGAATTCATAAAAATATTGGGCACCATGCATTTATCAAAGAGCATTATTAAAGAGCTTTATCAAAATAGTAAAATTGTAGTAAAATAGTAAAATTTTTATCATAGTAAAATAGTAAAA
>SNQJ01S0021496.1:0-12596 GCA_010110895.2 Picea sitchensis | reverse complement strand
ATTTCCCAACATCGCAATGTGGCGACCATTTCCCAATGTCGCATTGTGACGAACATTTCCCATCGTCACATGTGATGAACATTTCCCTTTTGTTATCAATGTCCTTGGGAAAAATATAAATCATTCTCTATAAAGTAAAACATGATTCGATACATCTTATTGTGACTAACATTTCCCAACATCGCATTGTGACGAACATTTCCCAATGTCGCGATGTGACGAATTTTTTCGAACGTCGCAATGTGACAAAAAATTATTGACACCGCATTCTAATGACCATTTTCTCAATGTTTCAAAAGTAAAAGATGATTCTACACTGTGTCAAGTGTTTCCAAACATTGAATTATGATGAACATTTCCCTACGTTGCATTGTGACGAACATTTCCCAACGTCGCAATGTGACGACCATTTCTCAATGTCGCATTGTCACGAATGTTTCCCATCATCAAAATGTGATGAACATTTCCCTTTTGTTATCAATGTCCTTAGAAAAAATATAAATCATTGTCTAAAAAGTAAAACATGATTCCATACATCTTATTCTCACTAACATTCCCATTGCATTGCGACTAAAATTGAAATATGATGAATATTTCCCTACGTCGCATTGTGACGAACATTTCCCAGTGTCGCAATGTGAGGACCATTTCCCACTGTCCCATTGTCACGAACGTTTCTCATCATCACAATGTGATGAAAATTTCATTTTTGTTATCAATGTCCTTAGAAAAAATATAAATCATTGTCTAAAAAGTAAAACATGATTCCATATATCTCATTGTGACTAACATTTCCAAACATCGCACTCTGACGAACATTTCCCGATGTCGCGATGTGATGAACATTTTTGAGCATCGCATTGTGACAAAAAAAATTGACGCTACATTCTAACGACCATTTTCCTATCGTCGCAAATGTAAAAGATGATTCTACACTGTGTCAAGTGTTTCCAAACATTGCATTATGATGAACATTTCCCTATGTCGCATTGTGACGAACATTTCCCAACGTCGCAATGTGGCGACCATTTCCCAATGTCGCATTGTGACGAACATTTCCCATCATCACATGTGATGAACATTTCCCTTTTGTTATCAATGTCCTTAGGAAAAATATAAATCATTCTCTATAAAGTAAAACATGATTCCATACATCTCATTGTGACTAACGTTTCCCAACGTCGCACTCCGACGAACATTTCCCAAAGTCACAATGTGATGAACATTTTCAAACGTCGCAATGTGACAAACAGTTCATAACACAACATTCTGACGACCATTTTCCCAAGGTCGCAACATTAAAATATGATTCTACAATGTGTCACATGTTTCCAAACATTGCATTTTGATAAACATTTCCCTAATACATTAATTTATTTATGAAGAATATATAAATATAGTAACTATATTATATTTAAACACATTAATACTAACTTAATATAAATTAAATATTTTTTTATGTTTTAATGATTTATTAATGTATTAATTAACAATACTTTATTAATGTTTTAATACTTTATTAATGTATTTTTTTCATAATTTAAAAATATTTTATTAATACATTAATTTATTAATACTTTATTAATGTTTTAATACTTTATTAATGTATTTTTTCATAATGTAAATTTTTTTTATTAATACATTAATTTATTAATGAAGAATATATAAATATAGTAACTATATTATATTTAAACACACTAATACTAATTTAATATACTATTATAATTATAATACTAACTTAATATACTATTATAATTTATTACTTAGTGTATTTGTTAGTTCTTTATTAATACATTAATTAATAATCTATAACTATATTATTTATAAAATCTTTTAACATTATAATAATGAGTTAATATATTATTATAGTATATTAATTTGGGTGATATATTATTAAAGTATTGATATTTCCTTATTTTATTAATGTATTATTATTTTATTAATTAATGTAATACTTTATTATTGTATAAATATTTTATTAATGTATTATTACTTTAATATAATAATTTAATGTTTTCTTCATTACTTTAATATTTTTTTTTTAATGTATTAATGTTTTATTCATTTATTACCTTATAATTGTATTACATTATTATTGTATAATATTGTATTATTAATAATAATATATTATTATTTTATAATAATGTATTACTTTAACATTAATACTTATTAATACTATATTAATACATTAATAAGGTAAGATATTAATAATACATTAGTAAAGTATGAGTTAATATAATATTTTAATTTATTAGGTAATGCATTTGTTAGTGTTTTATTAATACATTTATAATAATGAGTTAATACATTATTATAATGTATTATTAATATATTAATGTTTTCATAATATATTTATACTTTTTTAATGTATTAATTCATATTAATGTTTTAATATCAATGTTTATGTTTTTATGTAATGAATTTAATATATTAAGTATTAATAATGTTTTACTAATGTATTAATAATGCTTTATTAATATATTAATTTATTAAAGTGTTAATAATGCTTTACTAATGTATTAATTATTAATAATGTTTTAATGTGTTAAATGAATTAATGTAATAAATGTATTAATACTTTAATGTATTAAATGCATTAATGTATTTAATGCATTAATTTATTTAATGTATTAAATACAATATTAATACAATGCATTAATTTATTAGGTAATGCATTTGTTAATGTTTTATTAATATATTTATAATAATGAGTTAAGTTAATACATTATTATAATGTATTATTAATATATTAATATTTTCATAATATATTGATATTTTTTTAATGTATTAATTCATATTAATGTTTTAATATCAATATTTATGTTTTTATTTATAAAATATTTAATACATTAATGTATTAAATGTATTTAAAGAATTTAATATATTAAGATATTAATAATGCTTTATTAACGTATGAATGTATTAATAATGCTTTCCTAATATATTAATGTATTAATATTTTAATAATGTTTTACAAAATGTATTAATACATTAATGTGTTAATAATGTTTTACTAATGTATTAATTATTAATAATGCTTTAATGTGTTAATGTATTAACGCATTAATGCATTTATGGATTAATGTATTAAATGCATTAATGTATTTAATGTATTTAATGCATTAATGTATTTAATGCATTAATGTATTAAATACATTAATGTATTAATAAATTTAATATATTTAATGTATTAAATACATTAATGTATTAATATAGTAATGTTATATATTAATTTAATTATTGTATCATTAATACATCACATTATACATTAAGGTATTGATAATTAAATTTATACATTACATTAAGGTATTAATTAATCAATACATTAATACTTAAATATATAATGTAAAAATTAATTAATAGATTAATTATGTAAATACGCCCGAAAGGCGTACACCTATTGACAATGGGCACATTTAATGATATTTTAATCTTAAATCTTAATCTTATGGCCAACAATTGAAGATGCTGGCATATTCTTAGTCGTCCTCTCAAATCAATGAATGAGATTTATTGTTCATAACTTCCTTGCATTTATGAATGCATGCGTTAACATGTTTACTTTTTCACATTTACCTAATCATATCCATATGCTTGCCAAGTTAAGATGATTAACAAAGATTAATATCTATGCAAGATTTTATTGACACTTTTGGATGATTTACAGGCACTACCTCAATTGGATTGCCCGCATAACTGTTGGGGACGTAAACGGTGAGATGTGAACCACTTTTTAATTAAATCTCATAGATTATTTGTGCCGCGTACAAGAAGATTATGGAAGGAACCATTTATGTGCAGAACTTGCCTCCGCGTCTACTCTTCGAAGGGAGTTCAAGAGGTTTGAAAAAATTCGATTGGACGAAATTCTAGCCTTCTTCGTTCAATCAGGGGTTCATGCAAGTAAAATTTGGTGTGGGGAATAATAGATTAATCTTATCGCTAGCTTGCTCATAATATTTGAAACAGAAACAGGGAGCAAGAAAATACTTATGCACGTATTGAATTTGACTAGTTAGATCTTGTTGCCTTAACATGTTAGTGGTTCTAATTGTTCATTAATTGCTAACTGCCGTGTGATATAGAAGGCGGGCAGATCTACAGTGCTTCTTCAAATGAAAAATTACGTCATTCACCTGAATGAGCATATACAACAATTGGAGCAACGAAATCGAGAGGCGAAGACAGATGAGTGATATATTCTCTCCTTTATGGGCTTAGTGCCAGTGAAACCCAAGGTAATCCTTTCTGATTACTATTTTCATTTTTCTTTCCTTCAAATCAACAGGTTAGTGGTTTTAATTGTTCATTATTGCTATCTGTCGTGTGATATAGAAGGCGGGCATAGCTACAGTGCTTCTTCAAACTAAAGATTGTGTCATTCACCTGGAGCAATGAAATATTAATTCTTTGTGAATAACCAATCACAAAGAATACTTATTCGCGTATGAAAACTGTAACTCAAGTGTTGTAGGCATCGCCTCTTTTGATATATGGAACACAGGGTTATATCTTGGAAGAGTTTCCCTCTGTTGAATGGTGGTTGCAGTCTCGTGAAAGAGGTAATTTTCATTCATCATTACTCATGGAAACGTTATGAAATTATTTTTTGTTGGGTTCTTCTTTGGCTTGCTCGGTTTCACTATGGCTTGCCTTGCTGGGTTTCACTAGAAGGGTCAAACTAAACCAGCATACTATTTTATTTTAAAATTCTAATGAAGAGTTTTCTTAAAAAATTAGGGTTTGTATGTAATTTTAATATGTTAATTAAAATTTGTTTGTAAATAAAATATTCTAATTAAGAGTTTTGTTAAAAAATTAGGGTTTGTATGTAATTTTAATATGTTAATTAAAATTTGTTTATAAATAAAATAGATCAAAAGAGAATTAAGGTTTAAAAAACAATTAAAGTTTGTTTGCAAAAGAAATATGTCTTTTGGTGTTTATCAGCCACAACCACAATTATGTGGCTGTGCTAGTTATATATTAATGGTTGTTTCTCACATAGGTCCGCGGTCAACTAGCAACAACCACTTTATAAAAGTGGTTGATATGCGCCGATCGTAATTTAAAAATGTGAAAAATAACCCATTAGTAAGTATATATATATATAAAGCATATATACCCGTATATATATACTACCAACGAGCTAAATCGGGGGTTCTCTCTTACAAATGAACCCATATGCATCTTTGCAAGTTGGTGGGCTTAACCTCAATTCAATTAGCTGCAAAGTCTCCAACATTTTCTGATACTAGAAGAAGCACGCCCATACTCAGTGTGAAATACCTACCATAACTCGAAAAGAAATGTCATTGCCGATATCTGTGGGCGTTGGGAACACATCTATTGGAAGCGTTCGCGTGCTTGAGCTCATCTTTTTCTTGAGGAATATGGTCTGACAATTGTTGAAACATTGAACCCGCACATCTTTCATTTTGTGAATGGCTTCCATATGTAATACTGTCTTTCTTGCATGCACCATTTCTGCCAAGTTGTAATGAACAACAGTAGCTTGTATATGTGATACTGCCTTTTTTGAATGCACCATTTCTGCCAAATTGCAATCACAGCACGCATGCACAAATTTGCTTTTCATTTTGTTAACAACACTTAATCGTTAGATTATTGCATGGTTTATGATGATTATTCAATTGCATTGAGTAACTCCATATTTATACACTCGGGCATACAAATTGGCGTGGAGTTTATCTCTTTTAAATCTATACAAATTCGCAATGGAAATGTGCCAAATCATGAGATGAACCCAACTTGGTGAGTTGTGAACCTAGTTTGTTAAAAGAATGCGGGGATAGTCACTATGGGTCTTATGCAAAGTCAGTGCACTACCCTATCCCCACCAGCAATCTCCATTTGTATGGAGAAAGAAAAACACTGGTTGGGAGCGAAACCCTTGTCAAACATTTCCTATGGTGGTCAACTCACAATAACAAGAGTGAATGGTGAAATGAGTCCATAGATTTGATGATAGGGGGTAGGTGATTTTCATTCAATACAAGGTGAAGGATGACTAGTTTGGAGGATGAAAATTGGAAAATGTCATGCACTTAAAAAATGCCTTTTATGTAACAACTTTCTGATATTTTTAATGCCAATCGGATTAGAGACACATGTGTAGTACCTTGACAAGGTGGAATAGAATCAGTGATACACAATTGTTTTTTTGTTGTTTATTTAATACATCAATAATAATAACTCGAAGTTAAATTTTGCAATTATCAATTATTAATAGCGAAGTGTATGGTGAGTGTATGTGGTGCGAACCTTAATAACTTCAGCAAAACCATTCCTTGAATATCATGTACTATTCTAGCGTTATTTCAAGGCAATAGTTGAATGGTACCACCTAGATTGCATGGACACTTGCTAAATGGTACCTCTCATGATGTATAATTAGTGTCAAAGCTTTATCTTCATCACAAGTATAATCAAGTTAGTACTCATACCTAACAATATTTATCCTCACCCAATTTTTATAACATGAGTAAAATTCATAATTGTCTTATAGATATCCAAGCTCAATATGCCATATCCTTTACTATGTGCATAAAAATGAGGATTTACCATGACCATTGTCCTTTAATATGTGCATAAAAATGAAGATATGTCATCACTAGTGATATGATGCAGGACCACGTCAGTGCGCATGCATTCAAGGATGAAAGGGAGGTGCACCCTCATTTAAATATTTGTAATTGAATGTAATTAAATATGCTTAGGCTGTTGAGCGAGGAAAGTCGTGCCTTTGTGCAGGCGTTAGATAGGATCGTCTTTTATTGTAGATCGGCTGAGATCTAGTTCTCGATAGCAGACTAGACAGCCCATTCAATGTAATTGAATAGGGTGGGTGAACCTGGAGGAATGAACCCTCAGGTAAAAAGAGATTTCATATCTCATTTTGAGTCAGTCGCATCGGAGAGGAGAGAGCCGAAAGAGCTCATGAACACCATTTGTATGATACAGGCATTGTTGCCATTTATTAATATAACCAGAGTAGTTTCTCCTGCATATTCTGTGTATATGGATGTCTGTGTGTGTTCCATGTATATTCTGTAAATGTATGTTGTGGTTGTATGTTTGCAGAGAGTTGTGCTTGATTTCAGGTTGAGGGTCTTTGAGGTTTCATGCCATGAGGGTGTGACAGAGTGTTGAAGGCTCTGAATACCTGTGCATGAGTGCACTTCTGAACTCTGAGGAGTCAGACGAAGACGTGCTTTGGCACAAGACTGAAGTCAACAACTCAGGAAGAATGATCTGTGAGGTTGCTGAACACTACACGAGATAAGCCCGTGTAGCTGAAACACAGTTGCAGACAGAATCACTGAGGATTCTGTAGGAGCTCTGCCAAGTGGGCATTGAGCACATGCACGAGGTGTTGAGGGAAGGAACTCTGCTGTGAGTTCGAGAAAGACCATAATCACGGAGGATTATGAGAAGCTCTGCCAAGAGGGCATTGAGCAAGTGCGTAGGCGTACAAGGACCTAGAACTGCTGAACATTCTGTGGAAGGAAAACACTCTGCCAAAAGGGCATAGAGATATCGTGAAGACAACAGAAGGATAAGGGAACTCTTCGAGTTCAGCTATTTGAAGGATGAGGCCAAGGAAGGGTTTTCAATGGGTTACTGAATACCCAAAAACTCAGCCAGAGGTCGCGTGAGTCACAGGATAGTCAAGAGGGCATCTGTTTTATTCTCCTTCTGTAGGAGAGGAGAAGGAAGACAAAATCCCCCAAGGGGTCTGAGTGTTCGTAAGAAGCTCAGGAGAGACAGCACTATAGGTGCGCAAAGACTCTGCAGAGACACAAGAGTCAAACAATCCTTAGAGGGTTTGAAAGGGGAAGAAAGCTCAGAAAGGGCAACGTTGTGTACGCGCGATGAGACTCAAATTCGAGGAGCTCGCAGAGTAATTAGACAGAGGTCGAGGCCTTTGAGACTCGGAGATTCTTCCAAGCATAGGAAGGAAGGAAACGCACGAATCTTAGGAGCATCGACAGCCATTCGATCGGCAGGAGGACAGGATCTGGACCGTTGAAATTCTACGTCGAGGGAGCTCTGGAAGAAGGGCATAGCAGGAGGAGATCGATAGCCGTCGGATCTCGCTCAAAATCCCGTAAGTTGTTGGATCGGGAAGAGTTGCGCGGGGATTAGACATCGGGATATTGGCGTCATCGGGTTTTCATAAGGCTGAGAATCGAGGCCTTGAAAGTCCTGAATTCCCTAGAAAGGATCTAAACTGTTGATCTTGACAGGACGCGTGGAGGAGATCCGGATGAGTCGGCGTTTGAAGCATCGGGTTTTTTAAAGGCAAGAAAATCTTGCATATAGGAACCGCGATCCGCGATTTCCCTATTGGACCAGAGCCGTCCAAACAGCAGGGTCACGTGGCGAACGATCCCGAAGAATCGGAGCATCGAAATATCGGCCATCGGAGAATCAGGATTCTCGAGGTCGTGAGGATCGGGATAGCAGCGGTCGTGAAATCGCGACGGGATCTGGGAGTTCGTGCATTTCAAATTCGCGAACCAGGAAACCTCGACGGGGTAAGGCTGTGGTCACAGGTGATGGTCGTATGGACCAGGGGATGAGCTAGGAGAGATGACAAGGAAGGCGCGGCGGGATTCGGAGAATCGAGAATCCTGTGGACATGGTGCTCATGCACGCTGAAATCGAGATCAGCGAAACCCGGATGAGTGGGGGCCAACTGTCAACACAACAGAGGAAGTCGGGAATCGGAGGATCGCGGATCCAAAGGGCGCGTGTATTTCGGCATAGCAAAGTCTGAAAGCTCGACAGGCATATATGGTTGCGGTCATATAGGGAAGGTCTCATGGACCCGGAGATCTAGAGAAGGGCGCTATCGCAGATCAGGAATCGTGGAACCGCGAGGTAAGTGTATTACGACACCATAGGTGTCGATTTCCCTACGAGAGGAAACCGCGACTAGGGAAGCATATATATATATATAGCTGTGGTCTTATGGTATGCGGTCATATGGACCAGGCCCTAGCTGGTAGGAACTAATCGCGAATCGGGAAATAGAGAGGATAGGAGTTCTCGACAACGAGAACCACGAAATCCTGAACCCCGATAGAGAATCGGGGATAACCACGGTTAAGTGCCTAAGGCCGTAAGGGTAAAGAAAGGACCTGTGGATCTGGGTCATGTTTGACAGGGATTCCACTTGGGAATCTAAAGAGCCAATTCGGCTCAGAAGAGAAGGGAGTTGAGCGATCCTGTGGACGGGAGACGTAGGTGACGTCAATCTTTGCATCATGATATAATGTCCCTTCATTTATAAACATTTTAATATTTTAATTTTTTATGCTTTATGTTGTGAAAGTTTTTGGAAAAAGACTTGTGTGAAAATTATATCATCATAAACATTGATGATGATGCATATTTTTATAAATATTATTTTTTATTTATTTTATTTAACTAGAAACAAATTGATTAGAGAATGAAGTTACAAAGAGTAAATCATTATTCCATGCGTGAGTGAAAATAGATAAAAACCATTAGAGTAAATATTGTTCATGAGGACAAGTGGAACCCTACTCCCAAAGATGTGGGACGTGAAGGAACAAGCTAGCACAAAGTTAGACCAAGAAAATTCCCTAGGGTTAAGGATGAGACTAACTTGGAAAAAGACCTAGGAAAGCTATTTTTTATACAAGTATAAAGGAGATAGGACGTTGCTGTGAGAAATTGATTTTTATGGAAAAGGTTATACAATTTCGAGTCCCTATGGAGTAATGATTTAGGGTGAAGGTGACATGAACAAGTAATCTTGGTTATTCATGTCTATGGTTGGAAGGAACTGGTTATGTACTTAATTGGTTGCGAGTGATTTAAGCATGTTTTCTTTAAAATTATTTATCTCTATTATGGCTACGAGTTATTACATTGTAGTAAAAAATGAATGTACAATTTGCATTGTTTGATATAGTAGAATTTATTTGAGAAATTCATAGTTTCTACATTATATTCAAATGAATACAGTGTTTTACCATCATTAAACCAATGGTGGTAGAATATACTTAAATCCAGAAAAATGCTTTTATTTTTGCAAAGAACATTATTTACAGTTATTTTCATGAAAATTACAGGGAAGAATAGAAGAATATGTAAGTTATTATGAGTATAGCAGTCTATTATCTTTGCAGAAAACAAGAAAAAAACACTCAAGTTTATTTTATGCCTTTATGCTTGAAGAGAAACCCTATGAGACTTCTTGAATAGAGATACCATAATATAATTTTTATTCAACAATTATTTTTGCAGACTAAAGATTGTCTAAGAGTCTAGGTTTGCATGAGTTTTATGTTTGATTAATTTGTTCAAGTACATAAATACATTACAATAAGAAAATATTCTCTAATTATAAAGAATAAACCTAGGTTTTTTTAACGAAAAATCTTTTACAAAATGATATAAGATAATAGCACAAGGAGAAGAAACTTCATTATTAAGTAATAATAGCACAAGAAACTTCATAAGTAATATAAGTAATAGGTATTCTAACTTTGTAAAGAAATAATAGATATATTTTATTTACAAAATAATATAAGATAATAGCACAAGGAGAAGAAACTTCATAAGTAATAGGTATTCTAACTTTGTAAAGAAATAATAGATATATTTTATTTAATGTGAAGAGGAATAAAATGTCAAAATAATTTATATATACTTTGTAAAGAAATAATAGATATATTTTATTTAATGTGAAGAGGAATAAAATGTCAAAATAATTTATATATAAACATATAGTATTTGTTTTAATGGAAAAAGGAAATGATAATAGGGAAAATGATCTAAACCCTAAAGCCAATGATGTCCACGACTCGATTACCAAAGGAGGTATATTCAACTTTTCACATAATGTATTAGAGGGCCGAATGAGTTCTGGTAACCATTGCTTCAAGCAGAGGTCAAATAAAATCTGTACTTAAAACAATATGACCGAGAATAAAGTAACTCGGTGAAATAACTTGGAAATAATGGAGTAAGCACCAGTTCTAAGAGTCAGTTTACAAGAGTCATTAACGTAGTTGAACTCTACTTCACTGAATAGAGATTCTAGTTATCTGTGGTTTTCATGTCATAGACTAAGTAGGTTAGTTTCCTATATAGGAATGTAACCAGTCTTCATTAATCAATAGAGAAGTGAGCGTAGCCTCACCGTGTGTTGTTTTCTCATATTTTATCTTGGTATCAGAGCCACAAGGTGAGGTGCGAAAATTCATAGAGGTCTGTAAGTCCCTCCTCTGGAAGGGTGCGACGACATACTACTGAAAATTTCTGTGTCTTTGAAAACCTCAAATTTCTACAGTCCAACTGTGTTTTACAGTGCGGACATCTTTAAAAATTCCCGCAGCAACAACAACATCAGTAAGAAGGACTAAGTCATATGGACAATTCAAGCAGTCACAGTTCACCTAGAAGTGAAGACAGATATTCACAAAGTGGGGAGGAAGATAATCAGTTGAGAAGATCTTCACGACAGATTCAGCTTCCTGAGAGGTAGAAAGACTATGCCCTGATGAGTAGCATTTCAAATGTCATAGAACCCATGAGTTTTTATGAAGCTAATGAATATAATGAATGGTGAAATGCAATGGAGGAAGAATATGAATCGATAATGAAAAACAATACTTGGGAATTGACTGAATTGCTTAAACATGAGAATCCCAGTGGATGGATGCATGATTTAAGATGAGAACAGAGGTAGATGGATCAGTGGATTCGAAGGCAACGACACACTGCTCAGCACAGGAGAAAACTCAACAGAAAGTTGCATATCCTTGGTGATTTACTTGCAGAGAATAAATTGCAGCGATGATGAATCCGCTGGCAGAGACCTACCTCAAGGAAACCAACAAGTTAGATGGCTTGAATTTAATTTATTGAAAATTCAAGATGTAGATGCTCATGGAAGGCTATGGTGTGTGGAACATTGAGAAGGGAACTAAACTGAAACCTGATGCAGTTGTAGGTGCGATAGCAACACAAATCCAAGATTGGGAGAAGTGCAAAAACAAGGCAAAGGTATTGTTGCACATGTCAGTTAAAGATAGTATAATTCCACATATTAGAGACACTACAAATTCTGCTACAACATGGACAACGCTTAAAGAATTGTATGAAACTAGCAACACAAATCACATTTTTTTTCTGAAATCTAAATTGCTAGGCATTAAAATGGATGGAAATGAATCTGTCAGTTCATTTTTGAGTCGTATTAAAGAGGTGAAAGAAAAGCAAGTAAATATAAGGGAAATTGTTTCCAACACTGACCTGGTCACTATTACCTTAAATGGTATGCCAGAAGATTATCATAAGTTCATAATAGATCTCGCAGCAAAGGAGAAACCTCCCACATTTGAAGCACTGACAGGTATTTTGGTGCAAGAGGAAGAGAGGTGTAGTGTCCCCAAGGCCGAGCCCCGTTACAGATCATGTTATATGCAAAAGAATTGTAAATATGTTCTATAGGCTCGTGAGCCAAGTTTTGAATAAGCTGTAGGCTTATGAGTTTTGTTAGGCCAGGGGAGCCTAAGTGTTGAAGGCCAGGAGCC
>SNQJ01S0021495.1:86356-117187 GCA_010110895.2 Picea sitchensis | reverse complement strand
TTTCAATCTGAGTAGCCTCTTCGAAGGCTTCTAACAACGTGGCCTTTTTAGATCATTTAACCCAAATAGCTATACTTTGATGTAGAGCTTTAGTGTAGTAAGCTATTACAAGACTCTCAGCAGGCATAGAATCTGCAGGGATTCAGTTTTTGAGCGTTAAGAATCTTTGATTAAAATCTTTAACTTTTTCTTTTGGGTTCATTTTTAAGCTTGAAAGATCCATGACTAAGACTTCCAGAGGTTTACCATCTCCGAATTTTTCCAAAAAGCATGACTCAAAATTTTTCCAAGACACTATGGTATGGGGTTGTTGGGCAAAGTACCAAGTGGATGCATTACCCTCAAAAGTATAAGGGAACAACCTACAAACAACGTCTTCATGTTCAACATTACGGAGTCTGATGGCTAACATAAATTTTTTGATATGATCTTCAGCTATCTTCTTTGAGTCGGGATCAAACTTAGGAAGCCACTTCTCCGGGTGCTTAGGTAAAGGGTGTTGGGCTCCAGGTACAGCTACAACATCCTGGTCCAACCAGGGTCTAGTAGGGTTATTCTGATTTGTCATTGGGGTAGTGGGTGTGGCAGGCTGAGAAGGTGAATTGCCTTCGTCAGAAGAGGAATCTCCTCCAGAAGAGGAGGGAGATGAGGGAGGTGGTGAAGGAGGTATCCCAAATCCTCCTGCAGCAGGATTTATGATTGGATCTATGGGATTCACAATGAGGCTAGTGTCACCTAAATGTTCTCTGATATCAGAGAAGTCTAAAGGTTGACCCCATGAACGGTTTGGTCGCCTTAAACTAGCTAAGGCACTATGTGTTTTGATAAGAGATTGGCGTACGATCTCTTGGATATCACCACCTGTAGGATTAAGGGTTACTGGATAAACTGTGATCTGTGGATCTTCGGTTGAAGTAGTTGTTGTTTGAGGGCGAATATTATCTTGTGAATGGCTTCTAATCACTATAGGTGAGCGATTAGGAGGGGGAGGAGTCTTGCGACCGCCTCGTGCCATTAATTAAGTTCAGGCCCTTCTTCTAGCGCCATTTGTTGACGGGCGAAAATGTTCGTCCGTCAATTGAGAGAGTGGAACCGGTCCGGGGTTGTCTAAATAACCCAAGCCGTTTGGAATGAACCACCCTGACGAGTTTAACGGCTCCGTTGGCCACTCTAAGGTCTTAAGAAAACCAAAGAGAAAACTAATCTAAACTAACTAATCTATCTAAAACAAATAAAACAAACTAAACTAACTAAAAATAATAAAACAAACTAAACTAATAAAACAAACTAAACAAACTAAAACTAATAAAACAAACTAAACTAACTAAAACTAATAAAACAAATTAACTAATACACTAATCTAATTAAAAGAAACTACTATATAAACTAAAACTAAATATAAACTATGCTAACTTATTATATATACAAACTACTAATGACTATTAATCTAATTCTAACAATTAACCGTCTAACTACCAGTTATAGTACAGCTTATTCACAAATATACAATATCTACAATTAATAGATTTGCATAAAATCTGTAAAACTCATGGGTTTTCTTCCCTAAGACAACAAGATATGTTTTTTGATTTTATATTTTATGAAAAAGAAATAAAACTTACTGAAATTAAACAATCTAATATATTTACTGAAATTAAACAATCTAATATAAATCTAATTAAACTTATATCTAAATTAAACTACTTATGAAAACAATAAACAAAGAAGCGACTAACTAACCTAGAGGCGCTCCTAATTTGTCCTGCGTATGATGACTTCGAAGCTGGTCGGAGGAAGTAAACTCGCAACGGATTAATCCATAAGCTTCTCGTAAACGATAGGCTGCGCTGCTTTTTGAATTGTTAACAGGACAAACAAGACATAAAAAATTATAACAATTTTATGATTTATAAATCTCTACAATAAGGGAAACCTGTTATGCAAAAACTTGTACTTTATAATTCAACTTATGAAGAAGATAAACCTGTCATTCACAAACTGAATTAAACAATTGTTATGTTTTTTATACACTTGGAAGAAACCAGATACGGATTACAGTGATTTAAATTATATCAATTGCACATGATTAAGATAGCTAAAGTAATCATTAACCAGATACAAATTGATATACATAACATGAAACAAACTATTGATATAATGAGAAGCTAAAGTTGTGACAAAACACCAAATTCTGCTTCAGTCTGTATTAAAACTCCATTATCCTGGTTCTCCCTTGAATGAGGATATCCATTATTACAAAAATCATAAGTATATATAAGTCTCTCCACAGGGTAAAACCTCCCTGTGGATAATATCAAACTGTTTAACATAATCTGGGAGATATCCCAAAATCAACTAAACTAACAAACTAAAATGCAAGTGAAATATTTGAAATATCTCCTAACTGCTCATCAAATCCATTGTAATTTCGAATTCATCTGCAATAGACCAAAAATATCAAGTTAGAAAGATATTTCATTAACAAAACAATAAAAATTTAGTTTTACAGACTTAGCTACAGAATCATCTGATTCTGTAGCTAGTCTAAAATAGCATACAGGATCATAATATAAATCAAATCAAATCTTTTTTAAAATAATCAAATCCAATCTTCTTTCAATAAAGATTAAAAACGAATCACTAATGATTCAAATGATTTTATCATTCAATATAAAACATAATCAAAAGTGATTTAATCGAAACAGAGGTAGGAGTACTCTGTTTCACTGTTACCATAAAATCGGGTCAACAGTAAAAAGACCGTTTCAATTCAAATGCAATCAACAATGAGTGATATCGTATGTGATACGATCTAATCCAACACAACTATAATGATATAACAAGAACTCATATCATTCAATTGAATGCATAGATGGAAAAACTGTTACGATTATGGTCAAAATAAAATATGCATAACAACATCAACCCAAAATTCGCCATAGATTTTGATCGCTGAGTGCCACACAGTCAACAGACGGGATCAATGAATAGTAATCACAACCATCATCAGATCGACAAAGGTGATAATCGTAAACTAGGCAACAATCGAAACAAATCGTGACTGATTTAAATATAGAAACAAATCGTGATCTTGGATATAATCACTTTCGCTCCTCAAATCGAACTCAAACAGCATATTCATTGCAAACGAACTGATAACATGGTGGAATAATCCAATGCGAATTGACTGACTGGGATTACTGTTATGAATCGTATCTATTCACGATTTGGGTGCATATAAAACAAAATCATAATCCAAACTGTATCCGAGCTGGTCGAAAATCATATGTAAATAAAACCATAACTGTTAACCATTATTGCCAGCCATATCGTATACAATATAACCAATTCGAATCATTACATTGATTGTGTTTAAAACGAGAAATACCAGAAACCGCTTGTGTTTTAGAAAGGATAGAAACGATTTCAATTAGCAACAGAATATCCAATTTAAGCCAAATCAAAACAATCAAATCCATACAACGATTAATCTAATCGAAGACAATCCAATCAAAGCTAAACTGGGAAACGAAATTCGATCAACCAAAACAATACTTACGTACATAATGCATATAATATGACAGAGAAAATCCAAACTGCAAATAGAGCTATGATTTTGTTATATAAACATGTGATAGACATACCAGTGAGGCTGCTTGAGCTATGCCAATTTTGAATTCACGACTGTTGTAGCTGACTCCACATTCTTAAACGAAATAGAACCTATTGTCCTTTGTTTCTTGTTAATGGTTTGAAGCTCAACCTTTTGACTGGTAAGCCGTGAAACTTGGTCCTCCAGAGAATGAATTCTGGACTGTAGCATTGGCACATCAAGATAATACCTTTCTAACCATGATCTGCATTGATCACAGGGTGGCGATGTAGGTTGAGGTAGAGAAGGAGAGGGTTTTGACGAATCACCGGGGTTTGGACAAGAAAGCTTAATGCCTGGGTAATTAGGGTCGTTTTGCAAGAAAGGTGGTAGGTTCGACACGAAGTCAAACGAGGGTTCGACACACAGACCTTCGGAATAGGGATATTCACTCGCCAAAAAACGTTCAACCTCTAAATCAGAGTCCTCGTTCACAACGATAGGGTCAGTATTGACAGGGGGCTTCGGCTTGTTCCTTGCCATTCGAGAAATTAGATGGGCAGTCTTTTTGCCTTTGGAATTCGCAATAGGTTTGGCTTTAGGTTTCTTGCCCACGGGCTTAACATTCTCGGCATCCTTAGTCACAGAGTGGGGTAGATCAAGAGGTGAGTCAGGTAAGGGTTTAGGTAGTAGGATACTGTAAGGTACCGGGGGCACAATCTTACCCTCGCTCACCACAGGTTTGTCAACCTGTGGAGGATTCGAATCCTCAAAACAATTGCGAGAAAGGAAATCATTCCAACAGTCTCTGCGTAACCCCAAATGATAAACAACAATCATTTTAACCAGGCCGAAGTGAAAAATGATGCTATCAGCCTGGTTCTTTTTGTATCTCTTAGACATTTTAAACAGGATTCTATGCAGGTAATAAGGCATATTAAGTTCATAGCCCATGAAAACCATAAGAAAACGAAGGTGGTGTAAGAAAACAAAACCATACCGACCCTCGCAGGTGATAAATTGTTTGATTATCATCAACAAACCGTGCCAACATTGCTTGAGCATGTTCGCGGGCAGACCTTTGTCACAAGAGATAACTTTACGCGATTGGAAGAGCAGTGTCCACGGGACCTCTTCCACTTTGCAATTTTTGTACCATCGTTGTCCAGTGACAGGCAGACCCGTAGATAAACTAAGAAATTTCTCATCAATTTCCAATTGGACATCCCCGGCCTTGGCTCGACAGCCATCAAAGGTTAATGCGAATTGCCGAGCCACGCAGGGATTAAAACCATCAAACTTTTGTATGAACGGGAGCCATCCAATTTCCTGAAGGTCACTGTGAGCATTGTCGAGCATCAACAGAGCCTGACTACCGTTAGGTTCAGCCCTTACGACTAGAGCCATAGTGCGGGCGCAAGGTAAGGGTTCGGGTTGAAAACAACAACACACGGGAGCAAAGTCGTTTGGGTTAACAGCTATGAATGATCAAAGGGGAAGCATTTATGTGCGCGTGCGAAGGTGGTGGGATTATTCACCGCCATGCATAATAGTAATGGCATAGTACATCCTCTGTTCAATCAATCATAATACAGTTCAAACCATATTAATTGGCCAACCCAAAAATCAAACGGTGGATAACATATCAATGCGCCATTGTATTATTTCAAACCATGACTGTTCAATATGAAATCAAACCCAAAGGTTGAATATATTCCATCGTATAAGTGTGTAATCAAATGTTTTTAAAACATTGTGGCAATCGATAATTATAGAATTAACAAGCCAAGAGCCATAATAAGGATCACATCATATACATTAAAACCAAAATAAACCATGACCCCTATGTAATTCAACGACTAGGCAAGTCTCAAAAACATAAGTTTTCATGCTCAATGCCTTACCAGTTTAATCAGATTAAATTGCGCAATCAAAGTAAGAATTAGGCAAATAGGCATAGTTCGAAAATCCTTACAGCCACTTAATGATAAACCAAAGGTAAATGCCTCTCAAAATATCAATAAAAGATCATGACAGTTCGGAGAACGATGGAGGAGTTTTCACGCTTGCAGTCGTGAAAAATAAATGAAGACCAATTTGCAAGTGTCGCAAGAAATGAAAATATCGTTTATTTGCAAAATGCGACGACAATTTGAAGTTCAGAAGACATGGGTGTAGGCAGCTTGTAGGGCAATAAAAAAAATTGTATTGGCTGCCAACAATAACCAAGGTATTGATTATTCTTATATGAGCCTTGGTTAATATTTCTCTAGATGTTTCCATTTTAGGATTGCAAGTTGATAGTCTAGAATGTGTTATAACATCTTCTAGTGTCTAAAACACTTCTATCATTTTGTTTTTACTAGAATACCATTCGAGAAACTAACAAAAAATTTAGAGATATGGTTGGGATAGATTTATCATTGTCATAATATCATCCATTTTGTTTTCATTGTGGATAAGTAATTGATGTAGTCATAGAGATTGGTTTTCTTTTCTTTTGAAAACAAATGTTTCAGTTAGTATGTTGTATTTACAAATTTAGCTATATCTTAGATTATGTTAGTGTTACTTCATTGGTTGTTTTTATAGATTTGTATATGGTCATTTGAGATAAAGGTGTTATATTAGTAAGGTTTGATTGTATCCTATTTCTTCCTTATATGCGTATGGTTCCTTTTGAGATTTGGTTGTTGGAATTTTACGAGATTTTGAATGCAATCTCTTAGAATTTGTGGCCAAGTTTTTCATGGCGATTGTATTTTAAATTTCTTTCATCAAGGGATTTATTTTTGAAGCGTTGGGTTTTGAAAGGTTGGCTTGTTTTTTTCGAATTCCTTCAAGTTATATCAAATGTTAGAAGTTATGATTCTTTCAACCAATATATTTTGTGCAATGATAACTGAGGTTTTAGGCCATCTATGATATTATTAGGTATCCTATAATATGTATACCATTACCGAGACCAATATTTTCCATCCTTTTATAATATTATTGGGCATATTTGCTTTTTCTTGTTTTCAGAACTTATCAACTATGATTATTTTATAGTTTGTTCATGTTAATATGCTCTTCCCCCCCTTTTTTTTCTAGGTACTTAGAATGTAAAATTACCAAGCTATATTAAAGATATTTCTCCATTAGAAATGGATATCTATAATATAAAAATATAATCTTATGTTGTAGATTTACATCTTTTTGCCTCAAACTTGGGGACCATCGCACCTTTGGACTTCATGCATTTACATTCTTTTACATTCTTTATTGGGGGTGGTATTTTATGTGGGTATAATTTTATTTTGGACATCGCACCTTTGGACTTCATATATTTACATTCTTTGTTGGGGGTGGTATTTTATGTGGGTATAATGCTATTTTGGACTTCATGCATTTACATTCTTTGTTGGGGGGTGGTATTTTATGTGGGTATAATGTTATTTTGAGTTTTTTTAGATGGCTTGTTATTTGAGTCATTGTTTGTGGTTGCACATCTATTTATTCTCAGTAATAGACATTGCACATCTATTTATTCTAAGTAATAGACCTAGTCCATTATCGACTACATCATCATACATTTTCCACCAATGAATTATGTCAAATGTGACATGCATATATGAAAAGTAATGCATTTCGTTTGCAAACATTTTGGATTGGACCCATCAAGTGTATCCCTTGTTGGATTCAAGTAATTTCCTTATAGGGTTCTTTTTCCCTATTAGATTCACCTCTATATCATTTTGTGGGCCTTCCTCTTGTTTCTATCTTGAATGAACACATGATCATAATTTTTTGGATTTAGACCACCTGCAAAGGGGTGTTGAATTTATCCCACTTATTAATAAGAATAGTCTTGACATGTGTGATGAAATTTGTATTTACAACATCACTTTCAGCTCTCTTTCTCTCTATGATGTCAAACATTGTCTTAAACATGACACCCATATCCTCAGAAATATCCCCCAAGCATAACTTATCTATGTCTTCTTTTTAATCAAAATAATAATGGGCTCAACGAAGGCATTTGCAAGCTCATTTTCTTCAAATGCTTATTACCAATGATATGAGCTCGAACAATGTGGTAGTATAGGTTGGGATGAGAAACACTCTTGTTGAATCCAAAACTCATCAACTATCCATCAATATTCTCATACCAAGCATGAGGTGTTTTCTTTAGTCCATACAGGGCTTTCTTCAACCTACATACATGAGACTCCTTCTCATGTGTCACGAATCCATCTGACTTCTCGATGTAAACTTCTTCCTCAATCTCACCATTGAGAAAGGTTGTATTTACATCCATCTGATGTAGTCTCCAACCCATGGATGTAGCTAGGGAAATAATCGTATGGATGGAAGTGTATCAAGAAACAGGGGCAAATGTCTCCTCATAATCTATTCCCTCTACCGGAGAGAATCCTCTAGCCATAAATCTCGCTTTCTACTTCTCAAAAATTCCATTACCTTCATGTTTGATCTTATAGATCCACTTGGAAGTCACTACAGACTTCCCTTCCGGTCTCGAAACAATGTCCCACACATCATTCTTCATGATGGATTGATACTCTTCTATGATGGCATATTGCCAAACCTACTGACCTACTGCTCCTCTATGAAAAGAAGGTTATGTATCAATGATGTGGCTCATGGCTGAGACATAGCTCGAAAATCTATGTGGTTTCTTGCTCTCTCGGAATGTACCAGGAGGATTTGCATGTCCCTTCTACTCCTACAGAGTCTGTCGAGCCCATGGAGGCCTTTTGTGTCCTACTGTAATGTCTCTAGGAACATCAACTAGAGCTACGGAATCAACTGGATCAGAAACTGTCTCCCTTTGAATTGTTGAAAGGAGAGAAGGTAATGTCTCTTCCTTCTTCTCATAGTCAATCTCCATTTGAGATTCTCTAGATCTTCGAAAGGCTATCTCTTCCTCAAATGTGACATCTCTGCTAACTTTGATTTGTCTATGATCAGGAATGTAGATTCGGTATGCCTTCGAAGATTCACTATACCCCACAAATATACCCTTTCTTCCCGAAGGGTCTAACTTGGTCCTCTTCTCCTTGCGTACATGAAAGTATATTGGGCACCCAAATATCCTGAAGTGTCCAACCTCAAGCTTCACTTTGGTGAAAGCTTCTTCAGGAGTCATATTCTTCATAATCTTATGAGGACTCATGTTCTGAATGTACATTGTTGTCATGGATGCCTCTGCCCAAAGAATCATAGGTAGATTATGATCTTGTGTCATTGCTTTGGTTGCCTCAAAAATAGTTTTGTTCATCCTCTCTGCAACCCCATTTTGTTGAGGGTTATAAGGAACGGTGTACTCCCTCTTGATCCCTTCCTAAATACAAAAATCATTGAAATCCCTGGAGGTGTACTCACCTCCATTATCTAATCTCAACACCTTGATCCTCCTCCTGGTCAGGTTCTCAACCTGAGCTTTAAACTCTTGAAATATCGCAAGGACTCCATCCTTGGTCTTCAAGAGTTAAATCCACGTCTTTCAAGAGTGATCATCGATGAAGAGCACATAGTACACATATCATTTCAAGGAATCAACAGTCATAGGTCCACAAACATCTATATGTATCAAGTCCAAGATCCCCTTGGATCTATTGTCACTGCTCGAAAAGGACCCCTTGACATTATTGCCAAGAGCACAACATATGCAAACTCCATCATGCTCGATATGTATCTATGGAAGGCATGTCACCATCTTCCATAGAGCGGGAAGGGATATATAATGTAAATGAACAAGTCTTCTATGCCATAGTTCGCTCAAGCTGATAGTATCATGTAACAGGGCCTAGACTGGTCGGACAATCAATATGTACAAACTCTTTTCTTGAACACCAATAACCCGGGCATAATCCATGTGTGAGTTATTGTACCATGCAAGAACTTTTCCTTCAGAGAAGGTGACCTTGTAGCATTTATCCTCTAAGGTAGAAACATAGAAAATGTTCCTTTTCATCCCAAGTACATATAGTACCTCACTCAATTGGAGTGGTATGCCAGACTCTAGTTGGAAAGTAGAAGATCCAAATCCTTTCACAGTATATCTAGAATTATCACCAAGAACAACATGTAGACGAGACTCTTTCTCTACAAGATCAATGAGATGTTCTATATATCCATTCATTTGCCTGGAGGCACCATTGTCAATCAACCAAATATCACTATCTGTAGGAATCGTACCTTAGAGTGTTGATATGAAGAAAAATGCTTCATCTTTATGTCTTCATCTCTTTGAGGTGGTTCTAAATCAACATCTGCAATGGATGCATTTTGTCTTCCTTTCTTCTTGGTAGGACAATTTCTCGCAATGTGTCCATACTTGTTGTTGATGATAAAAATTGCAATGAGGAATTTCGCCCGCAAAGTATTGGTAAAGCCTATTATTTAAACTATGCTAATAAGATATAATACCAGTAGGTGGGACCCCCTTATAGATTAGAGGCTCAGAAATAGTCATATCACACATTTTATGTTGTTGTTTCGATGTTGCTTACAGGGTCTTATATGGTTGACGATGCAATCTTGGTTTCATTTTGACATAATGATAGGTGGATGATGCATTTTATGGGATGTTCTGTTATTCAAAGATTTAATTTTATGTTATGATTGGCATATATTTACAGTTTTTACATTTGATTATGTCACCACGATTATTACCTAGCTACACCTGCACAGAAATATGTTAGTAACAACATAAACAAAAGCAAAAGGGAAGAGACTTACAAAAAAATCCAAAAGAAAGGGCCTATGTTATGCTATGTTAGAAGTTATGTGCAAATAAAATGAAAACACGTTAGTGTTAATCCTAACTATTGATGGTTAGTGACTATGCGATTTGCATTTGAGTTATATTGGGTTCATTTGATATGGAAATACATATGATATGGTATGGAAGTTTGGCAATGGTTAATACGATTTTTTTGGGTGGCACATTTGACAAGCAATGTGGTAGCAGATTTCAATGGTTTGGAATTAATGACATGGTTAAATGTATTAGTGATTGTTGGTTGTCGTGTACTTCAAAATTGAATGAAGAGGAGATGGAAGCGACGTGCAGTAAATGCACGTCACTCCATACTTCCCCATCAGGCCGTCACCCTAGTATGGTTATCGTTGCATTTCATTTTGTTGGTGGTTAAGCTCTGAGATCCAAGCCTAAGAAGGAAACGCTCGGCCAACTCACCCCTTTTAAGATATCGGTTACAGGTATGATTCTTTTTTCACCCATCCATGAATTACGCTCTGTGTATGAAAGAACGATGGCTCAGTAATGCTTTGGTTGTGTTTTCCTGAGATTGGAAACTATGTAAATGCATGGTTGTTCTCTCTGGAATGACTGTGTGGTTATTCGTTCTACAAGTAAAATATTTGGTTTGGTTGTTGGTGAAAATTGTGATGGCTCTCTGTAGTTTTTAAGTGGATATGGGTATTATCGCTCTGTGTTTTGTTGGAGGGTTTCTCTCTGTTTATCCTTGTTGGTCACTTCCTTATAGTTATGAGGGTAACCATGTCCAGTCATATTCAGGCTGCTATGTGGTTGTTGTGTATGTTTTTCAGACTCCCTTTTGGTCACTGTGTATTTTCCATAGTCATATTCGTGGGTTTATTCGCTGGTCGTAGGATTATTTTCATGGTCTTGGCATCAACGTATCTCAGAAGTCGGTCTTAGGGTGGCCATTATGCCAAGATATATGCTTTATGGTTGATTGGGTGAGATAGGTTATGCCTCGGGTCTACATTCCCACTGGCATTGTCATCAAATTAAATGGACAGAGGTTATGCCTATGTGTGTTCTAGGTACTTGTTAGTGTCCAGTGGGCATTCTCTTCCCCTCTGCATTTTTTTCCTACCCTACTCGTCATTGAATTGTTGTGCCATTTCACAGACCGAGAGTTATAAGGAACCATGTGCTTGTATCGAAGGGTCTTTGCCTATTGGTTGATATGTTTGGAGGACCTCCAGTTTCTCAGTGTTATTGATGATCGAGCAAACTCTTAATTGCTTCTTTGTATTCACTTTTACAGAGCCCGGTTTTTTTTAAAAATCACTAACTGTCTTACTCAAATCGAGCATCTTTCTGATTGTCAAAGATTGGTTGTAAAATGGAGTGGTTATGACAGTTGCGTCGAATACCTAGCTCGTTTTAGTTGATTAAATTGGTTGATTGGGAATCAGTGATAATGTGTAGTCAATGGTTGTCTCTTCTCGTTATGATTTCGATCGTTGTGCTCTTACAACATGGTGTAAATTGCAAGTCGGTGACTGTTGTGTGTTTCACTAGTCTCGATTGGGATCATGGCAAATTGTGGAAATTGATGACTATGATTTCATTGTTTCACTGTGCATCTATTATGGAGGAATTGTGCATGTTTTATTTAATTTCATCGTCAGTGATGAAGCTTGGGTTTTATATTATGGTTTCATTGCAAAGCTTTATTGGTTAATATAATGAAAAAGGCATGAAATTGAGCAAGTTTTAAAAGTCTGTTCAATTTGGAAAAGGGCCCTGTGTATATGTTTTATTTGGGAGATTGCGAATTTATGGACAATTTTTGATATTTTAGTATGGATAGACATGGAGCAATGGTGTTGTGTGTTTCTTTTGATTTTGTTTTAAATGAAAGAAAATGAATTAGAGACTAAGTATTCTCTTAACATGACTGTTGAAAGGCATAGTGATTATGAGTATGATTACAGACTGTGTTAATTGAGAAGTTTTGAAGAAATTGAATGTGGAACAGTGAGTAGTTTTGACACAGTAATTATTAAAATTGGTATTGGTATGTTTTGTATTAAATACAAAGTTGGGTTTATGGATTACTTGATTTGTTTTCTAAACATTATTCATTTTTTCCTTACCATTCTCTCACTTTTTCGCACTTTACAAGTCCCCTCGCCTTCCCATATTCACTATCCACTCCCTGTTCTTAAAATTAAATTATAGTTAAGGGAAACTTTGTATTATAACAGTTAAAGGATGGCACAGGGATGAGTACAGTGATATTTGTTTTGATTTACAATACAGTTGATTGTTTGATGATTTTATTGAGCAGTAATCATGATCTAATCCCCTTCATTTTACCACTTTTAGCTCAATACAATCCCTCACATATCCCAGAACCCTTATTCACCCCCTGCTCATTGACAAGTATTAAACAATTTTTATGGATTGGATTGCATGATTCTGATGTGTTGTTGAGCCAAACATTGTTTCATATTTAAAGAGATGTCATGTATGGTTGTTGAAGAAGCTAGTTGCTAATCAATAATGCATACAGGAATGATATTTTTCAGCAGAGGTTTCCATGGCTAGGGTAACAGAGGAAGAGGAAATTGGAACAGGGGCCCTAGAAGGCCAAGGTTTTCTATACATTTTGATGCAAACTCGCAAGAGTTGAGCCAACTATTCCAAGATGGATTTTTTAACTGGATTGGACAAGGAGTGGTCCAACCTAGGCCAAAAAGGCCTCCCTTCCAAGCCCCACATGTCCATGGTATCCCAATTCCCCCTCATGTTTCATTACAACCTGAAGTCCTTGAATACGATGGATGGAAAGATATTGTCCGCCCGATAGTATCCCAACATCGTGGTTGGCCTAACTTGTCTCTACCTGCTCCTCCACATGTTAATCAAATTTTCCAAGATGCCCCTACCCACTCACCAGTACAGTCTTCCCATGCAAGAAAAATGTTAAAAACTGAGGCCCACCATGCTCCTGATAAAGGAAAATTCGTTGTTGCCCCATCCTCTCCCTCAAATGACTCTACCAAATCTGTGTCCTCTCGCATGCATTTGAGAGATAATTGCTCTGATGTTATCAATGAGATTAGGACTAAAGGCTCCACACAACCTAAGGTAAATTCCGAGAAATCAAAGGGTGACAACAATAACAAGGGGAATATTGCCTCCCAAAGTGGAAAATATGGGTTTTAAGTGTTTTTATTTATTGATTGTTGAGAACAGTTGACTTCTGAAATTTTGGACAACACACTATTTTTTGGATATATGGATATTATATTTTTGGATATGGTTTCAATTATCATTGATATAAATTGTCAAATTATGAGAGTGATGATGGGAGACACAAGGAGGGATGTGTTTGATTGATTAACTAGTTGTGTTATGCTTGTTAAAGAACTAAAGGGAGTCACAAGGGGTCCCACCTACTAGTTATTATTTATTAAAGACCCTTATTATTATTTTATTACTTTTCCCCCTTAACTAAAAAGTTGGTTGAGTTTTAGTTAACTTAATTAAACAGGTAGTTTAACTACTTCAACTAATTTTGATTGCTTAAAGGCAAAAATAAAATGAGGAACAAGAGAGGAATAGAAGGAGAAATCATACTAAGGTCTTCTCTTTGAGTTTTATTGAGATAATTCAGTTTTCATTCATTCTTTATATCATTGAAAGCCTAATTCTCTTTTATGATAGCAGGTTCCTATCGTAGATGTTGGTCCTAAGGTCTGCACCTGACTGCTAAAGGGAAAATCTAGGTCACCTATCAGTTTAGAATGCTTTCTTATTTTAACTCTTTTGTTGGTTGGTCAGAGGGTTATTCTATCAAGACAAAGGCAAGGTTGGGTTGGCAGAATGATATGGATGAGGACCCTCCTTGGTTGATGGCACACTAATGACAGACCAGTGAAATAATAGAAAACAAAGGGAAACAACAAACTACTCAATGAATAATCTGCTGCAAGAAGTTCAATACTTAAAATATCTTTTCAAGACATCAAACATGTATCAAAACACAATAACTCCCACAGGTTGCAGAAAACAAATATTCACCAAAGCAATAGTTGTTTGACTGGTTGCATATCAGTAAAAATAAGTCATATAATAGCTGAAAGAAAATGAAATGTACATTGCACAAATCAAAAATTGTATTCAAGATAAGAATGAAAACACATGAAGAGTTTAACGAAACATTGTCATCAAGAGTATGTTAGCCAGGTAGAGAGCTTTAATCTATGCATAAAACGAGTCCAACCAATCTGTTGTATTTCTATTCTTTCCTCAAAAAATTTGACCTTTACAATGTTCAAAAACTAACTATTTAAAAGAGTTGCAGAGGCTCTCGTCCTTAGGGGACTGAGTCCTAAATTTAGGGAACAGTTCATAAATCAAACAATTAACTTTACTAAGACACTGGACTTAATCAACAAGAGTGGTTCTTATCACACACAGAAGACCACTCTTGCATCTAATCTAGGAAAATGTTGGACTTAATCAAATAAAACTACTATTGTCTCCGCGACATAACTAATGCATGTGTTGGAGGAACTGAGTGGACGAAAATAGGCCTCGGAGTGACAGAGCAAAGCTCTGTCTTGAACGATAGCATCTCTGTGAGCTGTTGGAGGCTACTAGAGATAACCAGCTACATGAGAAGAGTTTGTTGAAGTGTTTATGAGACTAATCAGCATAGACCTGTGACTGAGACTTAACTCTTTGTCTATGTCTGAGCTTTCGAAAGACAAACGCACTCTGTATTGACCCTATCAGATGTCATCTGTACTTGTGAAATAGCTTTGTTGGAATGGTTGTCGACCCATCGGGCATGAGGGGAGACGTGGAGGCGAGCATCCAATTGGGAGACGGGATGAATGGACGCGAGGGTAGATGACGTGTGAAGACAGATGTAAAAGTGAGAGGAGGTGTGAATACGATGGAGGTATCAAGAGTGTGGATTTGGCGACGTGTAGTGAAGGATACATGTCGCACATAGGGAGATCAGGAGGAGTAGATAGGTTGGGAAGTGAGTGGAGAACCAGTGGCGAAAGGAGAGAGGGGCGGTATTGAAAAACAACTCGAGAGGAACTTGGAGGGGGGGGTAGACGGTAAGAATATTAGAGAGGGGGGGTCTGAGTTCTTGAGGAGCCGCCATGTTAGGTAGGGCCCACGATGGGAAAACTACTTGCTCCGACCCCCCCCTCCCACCGTTAAAGGTAGAATGGTCTGGGGGGTCCGAGCTGTGACAACGATCGTTGATCTAGAGAGGTGGGCCACCGCCAATGGAGATCAGTGTGGGGGTTAACGGAGGACAAGTGTCGGCTGGTGAGAAGAGCGAGAGTAGTGAGTGGGATGACGAGAGGTGACGTGGAGGTGATGCAGTGATCTAATGTCATTCAAGCACATGATTGTGGGAGTTGTTGAGGGTGGTTTGGATCCAGACCGCCTTTGGGCCCGCAATACACCGCAAGATGCCATGTATCCTTCCAAAAATACAATGGTTCCAATTGCAGGATTGCTTAAGAAAATTAACGCTCGAGCAGTTTATGTCCTCGCAATGAAGCGTGGTCGTCGATCTGATGACGATCTGTGATTCAGGTGATATTTACCTGCTCTTAAGGATCGACGGTTCTCGTTGACTTGGGATCAATGGTCCAGATTCACTTCAGACTTCTGGGCTTCGGGAGTTTCAAATGTGAAGCATGAAAAATATTCCATAGGAAAATCTCTGAAGTGAATGATCTATTGCCACGTGTCATGATGAATGAACGGTCTAGATTCTCTTTAGAAATCCGGGCTTCGGGAGTTTCAAATGTGAAGCATGCAAAACCTCCTGGAGGAAAATATTTGAAGTGAAAGATCTGCTACCACGAGTCGTGACCGACGAATGGTCCAAATTTTCTTCGGAAATACGAGCTTCGGGAGTTCGGGAGTTTATGAATTTTATGCTCTAAAACTCCTGAAGGAAAATCGCCGAAGCGACGTGTCGAGATCTCGGGACTTCAGCTCTTCGGAGGCTTCGGGTCTTCGGGAACTTAGTACTTTGAACTTGATATTAAAACCCACGCGATTCTGGAACCCGAATGGATGAGAGTCGTTGATCTATTTGACCTGATGGATCTCCGTCGTCGAAAATTAACCTATCTATTCCCACAGTCTGAGCCCAAAATTTGCTACTCTGGATTTTTGTGTCATGCACACGGACATTTCCTATGCATAGAAAAAGGCTTGGTAGACCTGCGGTGAGCTCAATCAATTATGCACGTGATGACAAGCATTCCGAAACAAATATGACATGTATTTTATCCTTCCAGAAAAACAGAAACATAAATGTGCGAATACTCGAAAAACGAATAAGGGCCAAGACACTCAGTAGTGGGAAACTGACTTAAACAACCAGAAAAAGGAAAAATTGATGCCCGCATAGGAAAAAGAGAGGAAAGGCAGGGGATGCAGACATAGTTTACAACAGTAGACAACAAGATTCAAGGTTGAATTACATCATTCAGACACTTGATTTTCAGAGGTGTTGATCTATCTTTGATAGTCTGTGTAGACTTATCTGTTTGTGAATTAAATTTTATGAGTGATAAAGGCTATTGTGCAGAGTCGAGTGGGCAACAATTAGTGGCAAGTTGATCTAGTTTTTAAAGTTCAATTTTTTACTTTTTGTCAGAAGTCCTTTTGTATGGTTTTCATCAGGGACATGTAAGTTTGACTTTGGTCCAAACTTCCTCAGGGAAATTTGTAAAGAGAATGAGTCTTTTGATAAATTGGAATGAAATAAACGATTTCTTTATGTCTCATCTGTGTTGATTATTGACTTGGTGTTTTTATTTATGTCTCTACATTTATTTCTGCATCTATTATATTCATAAAATTACATAAATATTGAATTTTTCCGCAAATTATAAAAAGATCATTCTAAGCACTTGTAACCAATACTCGTGGATTAAGAAAAAAAAATTGATGGCAATAAACATAGGGTGATATTCCCGTCTATCTTGCTTTAGCCAAGTAAGATCTGAAAATGCTTGATTAAGATCATATCATATATTTTCCTCAACATTTATTTGGCGACCATACTGGGGAGATCTTCAATATTTCTCTTGTTCATTTTTATGCTTGATTATCATCGAATACATCTATTTTTCTGATATTGATTCTTTGACTGTTTCATTTCTTAATGACTGTACTTGTTGCAAGGCAGCCTAATATTGAGCCCGGTCTTCAAGATCAGACCAACATTTCTTTAAATTTGTTTAACACCATTTTAGACATTGCTAATACTCGGGCTGAGCTTAATCATTCATGGGCAGCAATTGAATAAGACATAAGCAGCCAAGAACATTGGGAAGATAGATGTAGACAGCTTAGGAATCAACCATAACTTTATTTTTCCTTCAACTTTGACCTTATTTCATGTCCTTAGACCCTCGTGTTTCTAGGAGAAGAAGAGGCTTATCACCTAAAATTAATCCTATTGTTGAAATAGGAAGAAGAAACGTTGTGTTATCAACCCAACGAAGTGCTCTAAGGAGAACCTTGTATGATTCTTCTAGTTCTTCTTTCTCTCCCTTACCTATTATCCACAAGATGGCATCTAGTGGTGGATATGGTGGTACTGGAAGTGCTTCCTCCTCTCAGTCTTCATCTTCGTTAGTGATTGGTAGCTTATATAGTCACCAAGCTCTTGTCCAATTTACCACAAATCCCACCAAAGTCATTAAAAAGTATGGGCTTTTTCAATTTGAAGAAGATGCTACAACCACACTGTGGCATGTTTCCTCTCCTCTTAACCTAGCACCTGCTACTCATCCACTTCCTAAATTCAAAGAGAATATTGCTAGGTTTTCAAGGAATAACACTGTCACTACAAATGAACACTTGGTGGCATTTTCTAATGCCTGTCACAACATAGGAGCCAATGACAATGATACTTGCATGTGCCTATTTGTCAATTCCCTGGAAGGAAAGGCTACGGCCTATTTATTTGACCTTCTTCCTAATATTTTGTCTACTTTAGAGGAGTTAGTCCATTGGTTCAAATCCACCTATGGGCAATCTAAAATCCCAGCTCTGCAGTTACGAGAGTACAATAACATCTCTTATAAGGATGGTGAGACCATCAAGTCTTTCAACTTGCATTTCACCAAGTTATACAATCAAATCCTTGAACTCATTGAACCTCAGAACCAAGCCGCTTTCATGCATTTTTGTAATGCATTACCTTCCCCCTATCGTCATAAGCTTGAGGAAAAATCCATTGATAACCTCGGTTCCGCTATGCATACTTGCTTAGAGTATGAAGGACAGCTTGAAAGAACATGTCTTTCTCAGGGAGAATCAGTTAAACAGACAGACATGTCCACCCTCGTACAACGTGTACAAGACATGAATAAACGTATGATAGCATATGAGCGAAAGGGAAATCTCTCCCCTCTTATCCTTGGAGCTTCATCCTCTTCAACACCCCCCTTTAGAAATCCAAATGAAAATAATTTTCAGCCTAAGGCTATCATGGCTCGTAGTTGGTGTAACTTTTGCGAGGAACACCACGAGGAAACCACATGTGAGGTAAAGAAGAGTGTCAGAGATATTATCTTTGGTAAAAAACCGGAAACTACCATCGTTGTCCTAGATTTTGCAGAGCCAGAAGATGTCATGATCATCAATACTAGGAACAAATCCTATGCTCCCAAAGGAAAATATGATCCTCCCCGCAATATTTCTAGCCTGATCTCATCCTCACCAACTGCTACTGTTCAGGTTCCTAAGGTTCCTGACAGTCAAGGAACTACCTCCCCTCTCCCCTCTTCCAAATACAATATTCTAAATCAGTTGGCCAACATCAAAGCAGATGCAACCCTTCTGGACATGGTTGTCATCCCTGAACAACAGAGGCATCTAAAACAATTCATGGAAGGAAAAGATTTTGTTGTAGCCAACCTCTCTAAAGAGGTAAATGAAGAGGATTCCTATGTAAATAAATTAGGTGTACATAACTTTAGATACCCTATAAAAAATCCCCATTTTTATATTTCTGTAAAGATTATGGATAAGATCGCCCATTGTTGCCTCATTGACGGCGGTTTGGGCCCAAGTGTAATGTCAAAGATTATTATGGAAGAGCTAGGCTTGTCTTGTACAAATGAAAACGCCAAATGCATGCTCTCTTATAATAGTCTGCAACAAACGACCATAGGTGAGATCAAATATGTGACCTTGGTTTTGTGTGCACACCCTGAAATAGGGACAACCCTTAATATTCAGGTAATTGATATTCCAGTAAGAAATTACTCAATCATCTCAGGAAGACATTGGCAAGCTTTGACGGGTGGATACCTCTCACTCGACGGGACACACTTATCCATTCCTCGTAATGGTAAAAACATCATAGTCCTTAGAGAGGGAAGGATTTCACCTTACATAGAAAGTGTTCCACAACCTAATGTGAATTACATTGAAGAGGACCTAGGGGTGTATTCCATCTTTGTCGGGGAGGATAACACTCCCTTGGAACAAATCGAATTAGATGACGGTATGTGGCACATGCACTTTGATGGTTCATGCTCTAATGAAGGAAACAAAGTTGGCATTATCTTGTACTCTCCTATGAGGAAAATCCATAACTTTTCTTATATGTTGGAGTTTGTTTGCACAAACAATGTCACTGAATTTGAAGCTTTATTATTAGGCATTGAAAATGCCTATAATCAGGGTTGTGGTCACCTTACATTTTTGGGGGATTTCGAGCTTGTTGTGAACCTTGTAAGTAAGATATACTCTCCTAGCAACAAGTTGATGAAATGATACACCCAAATTGTTTGGGCACTTATCTCAAACCTATTATCTTTCAACATTACTCATGCTAAGAGGGAATTGAACTCAATGGTTGATCGGTTAGTTGTTTTTGCAACCTCTCCTAATCGGAAAATTCTGCCACATAGACTTGATTGTACTTTTCAATCTCTATATCGTCCAATATCCCTGACAATATAGAATCATGGCAGGTCTTCCCTAGTGATGAGAGAATTTGTGCTTTCATTCAAAATGAACCCTATAATCCCAAGGAAATTATATCCATGGAAGATAACAAGATTTCTAAGGGCTTGACTCCTCTAGAGAGTTCATTTTCATAGAGTGATGTAGGCAATAAAGAAAAACATAAAGAAGAGGAGTAAAAAAGGAAGGTGGGTGAAACCATCTCCTTGAACATTGGAACACCCGAGTCTCCAAAGAATGTTAAAATAGGTGCCCAATGTTCTGATGAAGAAATAAGGAAGTTTTCCAGACTGCTTGGTGAATTTCAAGATGTTTTTGCTTGGTCTTATGAGGATATTCGTGGTTTTTATCCCGCTCTTATACAACATGCCATTCCCATCAAGGAAGGCATAAAACCGGTTAGGAAAAAACAAATCCCTATCAACCCTGCACTAAAAGCAACTATTCGAAAGGAGTTGGAAAAACTCTTGAAGGTTGGAATCATCTTTCCGGTCAAGTATTCTAAATGGGTTTCCAACTTGGTTCTCGTTCGAAAAAAACTCGTAAGATCAGATTATGCGTAGATTTTCATGCATTAAATCGAGCTAGTATAAAATATCACTTTTCTCTCCCTAATATGGAAATGATTTTGCAGCAAGTCGCAGGGTCACAGATGATGTCCTTACTTGACGGTTCTCTGGTTACAATCGAATCAAGGTAAAAAGAGAAGACATATATAAAACCACCTTTATTACTCATTGGGGCACCTTGGCTTATGAACGTATGCATTTTGGATTATCTAATGCATGTGCCACTTTTCAGAGACCTATGCAAATAGCTTTTGACGATTTGATCAGCAAGATTATTCATATCTATCTTGATGATCTAATTGTGTACTCTAAAACACTATCAATTGTCTTGAAGTTTCAAGAATTATGGTTGGGTCCTTTCAAGATTTTTTTTGTCTTGGGTACAAACTCTTACATTCTAAAAGATTACAAGAATGATTGTTTTCCTACAACACTAATGGTTCTCACTTAAAACACTACGTGAAACCAACTTGAAAAGTTTTAACGTCGTTTGGATTATTTTGTATATAAGTAGTTCAGTTTTGTTTTCTTTTTTTGGGTACTTTTATTACTGTTTTTTCAAATTATTCTTTTAAATAGTTTTCAATTCTGCTTCTGTTTTAGTAGTTTTCCTTCTGTTGTTTGCAATTCTGTCATTTTAGTTTCTGTTGTTTTAAATTTTGCAGTTTCATTTCTGTTATGACATTTCTTTCTTTTCTTCTTTTTGATTTCAATTTTTGGTCAAGAATAAGATGTTGGATCAGTTCTGCCACAGTGACACTCCTGCAAGGTATTGTTAGTCAATAACAATCAAGATTACACGATTGTTTCCATGTTCCCTCTGAAAGCATAATTGAATTTGTTATCTGCTTTCACTGTTGTCTTATGAGGAAATTGGTTACCTCCTGCTTCTGCTTTCCATTTCTTCATCCATTTGAGATTCAAAAGAGAAATTCCATAACATTTTTCTCCTTGAAGTCAAGAGAAAATTTTGGTTGAATGATTATGCATATAGGGATAAACCCCATCATACTTAACATTTTCCATGAGTTCTTCCCAAATTTCCAGTCATTTTTCCATTAAATCCGCTCACTTCCCCCTGTTGCATAATTATTTTGGTTATATCTTCTCGACCTGTTTTTATTGGCTTGAAAAACCATATATTATGAGTTCTTAATCTGTTGGAAACAAATTTCCCTGTGGAGTCGTCAGTTTGTTGATGATAAAAATCACAACAAGGAATTTCGCCCCCAAATTATTGCTAAAGCCTATTATTTAAACTATGCTAATAAGATATAATACTAGTAGGTGGGACCCCCTTGTAGACTAGAGGCTCGAAGATAGTCATATCACACATTTTATGTTGTTGTTTCGATGCTTCTTACAAGGTTTTATATGGTTAACAATGCAGTCTTGGTTTCGTTTTGACATAATGACAGGTGGATGATGCATTTTATCAGATGTTCTGTTATTTCGAGCTTTAATTTTATGTTATGATTGGCATATATTTACAATTTTTACATTTGATTATGTCACCATGATTATTACCTGGCTACACCTGCACAGAAATATGTTAGTAACAACATAAAAAAAAAAGCAAAAGGGAAAAGACTTACAAAAAAATCCAAAAGAAAGGGCCTATGTTATGCTATGTTAGAAGTTATATGCAAATAAAATGAAAACAAGTTAGTGTTAACCCTAACTATTAATGGTTAGTGGCTATGTGATTTGAATATGGAAATACATATGATATGGTTTGGAAGTTTGGCAATGGTTAATACAATTTTTTTGGGTGGCGCATTTGGCAAGAAATGTGGTTGCAGATTTCAATGGTTTGGAATTAATGACATGGTTAAATGTATTAGTTATTGTTGGTTGTCGTGTACTTCAAAATTGAATGAAGAGGAGGTGGAAGCGATGTGTAGTAAATGCACGTCACTCCATACTTCTCCATCGGTTCGTCACCCTAGTATGGTTATCGTTGCATTTCATTTTGTTGGTGGTTAATCTTCGAGATCCAAGCCTGGGAAGGAAATGCTCGGCCAACTCACCCCTTTTAAGCTATCGGTTATAGGTATGGTTATTTTTTCACCCATCCTTGAATTATGCTTTGTGAATGGACAAATGATGGCTCAATAATGCTTTGGTTGTGTTTTCCTGAGATTGACAACTGTGTAAATGAGTGATTTTTCTCTCTGGAATGACTGTGTGGTTATTCATTCTATAAGTAAAAGATTTGGTTTGGTTGTTGGTTAAAATCATGATAGATATCTGTAGTTTTTAAGTGTATATGGGCATTATCTCTCTGTGTTTTGTTGGAGGGTTTTGCTCTGTTTATCCTTGTTGGTCGCTTCCTCACAGTTATGGGGGTGACCATGTCCATTCGTATTCAGACTGTTATATGGTTGGTGTGTATGTTTTTCGGATTGCCCTTTGTTCACTGTGTATTTTCCAGAGTCATAGTCGTGGATTTATTCACTGGCCATGGGCTTATTTTCATGGTCTTGGCATCAACGTATCTCAGAAGTCAGTCTTAGAGTTTCCATTATGCCAAGATATATGCTTTATGGTTCATTGGGTGAGATAGGTTATGCCTCGGGTCTGCATTCCCACTGGCATTGTGTATATGTTTTATTTGGGAGATTGTGAATTTATGGACAATGTTTGATATTTTATTATGGATAGACATGGAGCAATGTTGTTGTGTGTTTCTTTTGATTTTGTTTTAAATGAAAGAAAAGGAATTAGAGACCAAGTATTCTCTTAATGGGACTATTGAAAGTCATAGTGATTATTGTTGGCATATTTTACAGGAAGAGTGTGCTTGTCATTGATGGCAAGAACAACAACGGCGATGGAAAACAAGAAAATCATAAGCTCAGAGGAGGAGCAAACAGTACGCGGAGATCAAATTTCGGAAGGAAAAGTGTAAGCTCAAGGTGAGAAGCCTCAGTGGTCGTTTGATCAAGAAATCAACCGTGTTGATCATCTCATTTTACGGACGTCGGTCATATGAGTGACCATGGGCTTAAGGATCATTGGAGGATCATGATTGTCGGATCTACAAGCCAAATCAATGGCAGGGATGAATTGTGGGGAGAGAAAGGAGAATTAAACGACTCGCTAGTTCTAATCTCGTAATCGGTCTAGATCGTCAGATCTCATAGACTCGAATATCAACGACTGTGGTTGATCCAACATGTTAGAATATAATGGATGTGCTCGTTTTACCATTTACAATATCGCTATTGTCACCCAACCATAGGTTGAAGCCACCCTTCGAGCACCTTAACCTTGACAGAGAATCACTATGGAAGCAAACCCTAGGCTAGATAGCCAAACAAAGGGTAGCGCAGCTTTCCCCAAGGATAGCGCACCAACAAGAGCTGATCAGATAGTCCAAACCCTAACCAAGAGATAGTCCAAGACAAACATCATATGCTAGATGCAGCAGCTGCAATGGCAGCTCTCCTCCAAACCCATGCACAAAACTGGGCATTGCAGTGCGCACAAGTGTTGCTCTGCAATTCTGAGACTGCCTGCTAGAATAAAGACTAACCTCATGTATTTATAGTAATTCTGGCTAACTGCCTCGGTCGACTTCTCATTCTGGGTATCTGTCTGTTCTGTATATATTATTTCTTCTGGCCAACTTCTTCTCTTGGAAGCTAATAACCTAATACAAGTTATCTTCTTGAGCCAACATGTCTTCTAGGGTTATTAGCCAACTCATTAGGGTTTCTTCTTGCTTCTCGAAGTATTCTATTCTCGTATGGTTTACACATGGAGGTAAATACCTCCTGCAGCTACCATAATATCAACACAATAAACGATCAGTTTAAGTCATATCAAGTCATGACCATCGGATGTGCAATCGCCAGATGAACAGCAGGGATAGATTGCAGAGATCAGAACGAGAATTAAATGACTCACTAGTTCCAATCCTGCAATTGGTCTAGATTTTCAGATCTTGTAGACTCGGATAGCGACGACTATGGTTTATCCAACAAGCGATCATATTAAGTCGTATTGAGTTGTGACCATCGGATACGCAATCGCCAGATCAATGGCAGGGATAGATTATGGAGAACGAAAGTAAAATTAAAGATCGTGCTATTTCCAATCCCTCAATTACTCAGTATCGTCAGATCTTATAGCCTCGAAGATCGACGATTGTGGTTCACTCACCAACGGCACACAACTTCAAATTGTGGAGTTTTGGTGACGAGTTAAATCACTTGCAAGTTATGGTTCCGCAATCATCCTTGATAGTTGATTTGCTTCTAGTGTCTTCACGACCGTTGGATCACATTTTAGTGGAAGGACAGGATAAGTTAAAAGGGATGAGAGTTTGATTATCCGAATACCCATCAGTGGTCGGATCAAACCCGAATTCCCATCAACCGTCGGATCATTTCGAGTGGAAGGATAGGATAAGAAAGGTAAAAGATATGAGATCTCACTTATGCGAATACCCATCAGTCGTAGGATCAATTCAAGTGGAAGGACGGGATAAGATAGAAAAGTTGCACTGTAGATAGATCAAGCCATTGATCTAAGAACATGATCGACGAACATTAGTCACTTTGGATATAAAGAGGCGAGGAGGTTACACTCTGGAAAATTTGAGATTTGAAAAACCTGAAGCCCAGAGAGCCGAAAATTTGAAATGAATAAGGACCATTGGATTTGGAGAACATATGATGAACGTTAGATCAGGGAGATCTACATCAGCAGAATATGTCAGAAAACCTGGTCTGCAAGGACATGTGGCAGACGATGTCCTTTGCGGAAGGATAAGATAAGAAAGGTAAAAGATCTGAGATCTCACTTATGCGAATACCCATCAATCGTCGGATCAATTCAAGTGGAAGGACGGGATAAGCTAGAAAAGCTGCACCGTAGATAGATCAAGCCATTGATCTAAAAACACAATCGACAAACATCAGTCACTTTAGATATAAAGAGGCGAGGAGGTTACGCTCCGAAAAATTTGAGATTTGAAAAAACTGAAGCCCAGAGAGATGGAAATTCAAAATGAATAAGGACCATCGGATTTGGAGAACATACGATGATCGTTAGATCAGGGAGATCTACATCAACAGATTACGTCAGAAAACCTCATCTGCAAGTACATGTGGTAGATGATGTCGGCAAAGGACATGTGGCGGACCACGTCAGCAAAGGACATATATGGAAGACCACATCAGTAGACCACGTCAGCAAAGGACATATGTGGAAGACCACGTTAGCAAACCAGGTCAGCAAGGACACGAGTTGTCCGATCTAAAAGATCACTTCGGGTGTATTCTCATCCGTCGATCTACTCCAATGGAAGGATAGCGCAAGTTGAAATCTATGAAGTTCAAAGACCCGAAAGAGATCTCAACCGTCGATTTGATGTCGGGTGCACTCTCAACCATTGATAAAGATACAGTGGAAGGATAACATAAGTATAATAGCCAAAGACCAGGAGTAAAAGGTGGCCTTCCATATCAACGGTTGATTAGGTCATGTTCATCAGATTAAGCCTTGTAAGAATCAAATCTAACAATTGATCTGTTTCCGTGAAATAAATGTAAACCGCCCAATCTCTTTGGGAAATATGATTCGGAAGTTTTGAAAGGTTTCAAACCCAAAAGTTCCAAAGGGAGAAATATCGAAGTTACGATAGTCGTCCATTTCGGGAGATTGAATCGTGATTGTTGAATTGATAAGCGCTCAAGCGCTCGTTAAGCCTAGCGTCTGGTCACCTCCATTGGTCATGTGAGATAAGAGATTTAAATAAGATATAATCCGACGGTGCTGATCAAACCGAATCTCATTGAAGGGTTACTGTTTCATATTGTGATTTCTTGATCAGTTAGGATTCAGTTACACTAACTGAATTATCATTCCTAAGTGGTTGAATCATTTGTTCCTAAGCATTGGAACCATGGCTCTTGAGCATTCTGAGTTTCCCGAAATGAGTGTTCTGAGATTCCCGAAATGCGTGTTCTGAGATGGTCGACTTGAGCGTTGGAGATGGGAGTGTAATGGTGGATGAGAGAATGAATAAAAGGATAATGTCATGACAGAGAGAGGTTGTTGTTTGTGAAAAACAAGTTGAAATGTATGTAATGGAGAATACAACATGAACAGAAAGAGATAGAATAGTGAAGCATGATCTGAGAGAGGAATAAAACGCTGAGGTGCACAAGCAGAGACAGATCAGAAGAATAGAAAGTGCAAGAAGATGCCAAAAGGAATACACTAATGCAGGCAGAGCAGAGCAATGTAGTAGAACAATGATGAGACTGGTAAGCCATTGATTAATACTATATCACTGTAATGAATTTTAGTAAGAAAGATTTATATCTAAGGATGGTAGGGAGGTGCTAGGGAGGATTGTTGTCCTCAGAGTTTCAAGTGGGTGCTTGAACATAGGGAGTTATAACTTCCATCTGGTGGAAGCCACATAAACCAAGGTGGCAGGGTGGTGCAAGGGAGAACAATTGTTCTATGTTACACAGGTTGGTGCCTGTGTAACTAGAAGTTGGTGTTTCCATCCAGTTGGTGTTGGAACACTTAGGGAGTTATTGCTTCCTTCTAGTGGGTGATAGAGAAACCAGAGAGTTGGTTCTCTTGGCAAGTTGCATCTTGTAAAACAGAGGTGGTAGCCTCAAAAAGAGAGGGTGCTCATAAGAATGATAATGTACAGAATATAAATACTACTTATCATATTAAGAAGAAGAGGTTTTCTCCCTTTATGGGTTTCCTCAGGAATATATGTCTCTGTATACTTCATGTGTGTGATTGATGTTGAATACTCTTATGCTTACTTCCCTGAATTATTGTGATCATCATTAAGTGTTCTGTAATGAGTTTAAAATGGGTATAATTTTTTAAGCACAGTAACAATTGATTCNATCATAGAGGGTTCCTTTTATATAAGGGTAGATCCTAGAGCTTAAACATGACTAGCCATGAAGGAACTTCAACCAATACGGCCCCCCTATTCAAATGGAACAAACGTTGCCTTCTGGAAAGTTAGGATGAGAACCTACATAATGGATTTAGGTGTAGATGTCTAGAATGTGGTAGAGACTAGTTATATAAAGCTAGTTGTACTAGATTCTAAGGATGACAAGCTAGAATTCAGCTTCAATGCTAAGGCTATGAATGCAATTATGAGTGCGCTTGCAGAAGCAGAATTTGTAAAATTTATGCACTTAGAATCTGCCAAAGAAATGTGGGACAAAATCATTAGCATTTATGAAGGTAATGAGAAGGTAAAGGATGCCAAGCTTCAAACCTACAAACTAAAGTTTGAACAACTAAATATGAAAGAGGATGAAAATGTTGGGAAGTACTTTCTGAGAGTTGAAGAACTAGTAAATGCAATGAAATCACTTGGGGAAAAAATTGAGGAAGCCTTTTTAGTTCAAAACTTTTTGAGATATCTACGAGATAGGTTCAACCCAAAGGTATTTGCTATAGAAGAACTTAATGATCTAAAAAATCTGTCTTTTGATCAACTTCTAGGAACGTTGATTGCATATGAAATGAGGACAGGTAAAGATAAACCCACCTCTAGAGAAGCATCATTTAAAGTAGATGAGAATGAGGATTTTGAACCTGATGAAATTGAAGAAAAATTTGTCAGAAAACTAAAGAAAGGATCAGACAAGTACCAAGGCAAGTTTCCCTTCAAATGTTTTAACTGTGGAAATATAGGTCAGTTTGCATCTAAGTGTCCACACAAGAAGAAGGACCAAAACTTTGAAGGTGAAGAGAAGTACAAATTCAAGATATTTGGTAAGAAGAAAATTTTATGTGTAAACAATGATGACTCTTCAGGAGACACAGATAGTGATTCTGCTAGTGAAGATAAGGTTAATAACTTTATGCTTATGGCCAAAGAGGATTATGATAATAAAAGCACAGGAAGTGATGTTAATAATGAAGAAGTTTTGGTTGACTTGGAAGGAGAGTTGATCAGTGCTTTGGAAGAGATTGACAGACTCAGACTTAAGAAGAGAACGCCAAAACAATTGTTGATACAATTCAAGAAAGACAGTAAAAAACCTGATGAAGATTTTTCCCTGCTAAAAGTGGAATTAGAAGAGGCAAAGAAAATAGAGGACATTCTAAAACAACAATTATGAGAGAAGAAGGCAAGATGTGAAGCCTTGGAAGAAGAGGTAGTAAAAATGAGAAAAGAGATGGAGAATTTTAAAGCCTTATATCTCCAAAATTCCAAGCATTAAAGCCTCAGCAGAACTAAACAACATTCTGAGAAAATGGAGATCTCCTTTGTTGAAGACTGGTTTAGGTTATGTAAGTGGTTCAAGCAGAAAATAGCCAGAAAGCAAAGATCCAGTAAAGATGATCAAGTTTCAAGTCAGCAGACAATCATACCATGTGAGTACTCTTCCACCAGAAGCTAATAAAGACAAGATGATCCCTGATCAAGAACAAAGATATCAGAATATGGAGCAACAAATTCCAAGAAGAAGGCCATCCTTCAGGTACCCAAATTTCTTCCATGGTTATTTTTTTTACTGCTCTAATTTTGGTCATAAGATTGCAAATTGTCAAATTAAGTTTAGAGACATGCAACTAAGGAGATCAAGAAATAAACAATATTTGAAACATAGAATCAAACAACCAATGAGTATACAAAGTTGCACCAATCACGTTGACCTATTGAACAATGAGCTCGAATGTTATAATTGTCATAACTTTGGCCACAAAGCTGCAAACTATCCTTTGAAGGATTACAAAGCAGATCCAAGGATAAAACCCTTAGCTAGAAATGCCAGCACATGGAAAAATAAAGATAGTGAAAAATGTGGGTTAGTACTTTCAGCTCAAAACAAAAATACCCCTGGTATATAGACAGTGGATGTTCCAAGCACATGACTGGAGACAAGGATAAGTTTTTGTCTATAAGTAAAAGCAAAACAGGAAATGTGACCTTTGGAAATGATGAACCAGGTAAAATCAAAGGTAAAGGGATGGTGAGTTTGAGTAATGGTAAAGGAAAAGACCAGGATGCTCTACTTGTATATGGGCTGAAACATAATTTTCTCAGTGTAATTAAAATGTGTGACAGAGGATGTGAAGTGGTGTTCACTTCTAAAGATTGTAAGATAAAGTATGTAAACTCGGGACAAGTGGTGGCTAAAGGCATAATGACAGATAATAATGTATATGTTTTGAAAGAATATAGATAAGAGTATCATCTAAGCAAACATGATGAAAGATGGTTATGGCATAGGAGACTTGGACATCTAAACTTTGACCACTTAATCAAGATCAAAAATCTTGAGGTAGTAAAAGGTCTTCCAAGAATATCAAAGGAACAAGATTCTATGTGTAAACCCTGCCAAGTAGGAAAGCTAACTAGGACTCAGTTTAAATCCAAGAGATCTACTTCAACAGAGAAACCACTCCAATTAGTTCATATGGACTTATGTGGACCATCAATACAGGAATGCACGGGGAAGGAAAACTACATCATGCTAATCATTTATGATTACTCCAGACTCACTTGGGTTTCTTTTCTCAAACAAAAAGTTGAAGCATTTGAAAAATTTAAAACATTTAAGGATTTAACTGAGAATCAAATAGGCAACAGGCTAAAGGCAGTAAGATCAGACAGAGGAGGAGAATTGATGTCAAGTGATTTCAAGGAATTATGTGATAAACATGGGATCAAGAGAGAATACACAATCCCAGGAACTCCACAGCAAAATGGAGTAGTTGAGAGGAAAAACATAACAGTTCAGCAAATGGCCAAGTCAATGATGAATGAGAAGAACATTGGTCAAACCTATTGGGTAAAAGCAATACACACAATAGTCCATATTCTTAACAAATCCCACCTCAGACCACACAGTGACAAGACACCTTATGAACTGTGGTATGGAAGACCTGCTTCAATC